>PVHX01025184.1:0-22756 GCA_004024805.1 Geosciurus inauris | reverse complement strand
TATATCATCCTCAGCAATAAGGGGAGTCGTTCTACCCTGGGATCTTTTTTCCTGTACCCCTTCCCGGCTCATATCCCTGCCTTTCCATCAGCCTCAGCACTGTCTTGTCTGGAACATATCCTTGTTCTGTAATATTTTCTTGGACCGGCTGCATGGTTAGCACAGCCCCCATGGCAGACAAGATGTCTCTACCCCATAAATTAACAGGTAGATCAGAAAGGACGCAAGTCTGAAAGAGTCCGTTATGCCCTTCAGTATCTTTCCAAAGGATAAGCCTGGAGCTTTGTAATGGATTGGAGTTATAATCTAAGCCTTGCAAAGTGGTTGCAATCCTTTGAGTAGGCCACTTTGGTGGCCACCGATTTTGAAATATTACAAACATCGGCCCCCGTATCTAATACTTCTATTACTGGGAACACCACGCCTCCCGGTTGAGGCTCTGGAGGCGCCGTAGGACCAGTAGGCCTCCTAGACGCACGTCCTGGATTAAAGGGAGGTGGTCTTCCCACTGACTACTTTGGTTCCTGCTTACATTGTTCTTTTAATTCCCGCTCCTGTAGTCTCTTGCAGTGTCTGGATATCCTTTTCCAACTGCAATTCCTCATCTTCCTCCTCATCCTCTCCTTTCCCTTCCTCGCTATCCATTTCAGCTTCTTTAAGAGACTGGGTAGAAACTGCTTCTTGGGTGGATTCAAAGGTCTTAGATAACTCACTGACTTGTTCCTGAGTTAAGGCTTTTTTACTTAAAAGGGAGTCCCTAATTAGCCTCCATACAGAGAAGATGGTAATGGGAAAAGACTGGCCCCTCTGTGTGTAGCCTTTTCTGTAAGTCCGCATGGACCTGTTCCCGATCTGGAACACCGAGACCTCCCGAATGAAGGAACCAGGGACTAGACTGCTCTACGATCTTTAAGAAGGCCCTTGTAGTACTTTTTTTAGCCCCGTACCCTTTTTCTTCAACAGAGTTTTGATCTGATTTTCCAACAGTTTCCTACTGAGGGTAGTACCCATCTTCTGCACTATTGACAATTCACCCCCTACTTCCCCAGATGTCCCTCAGCATTCCTTCCCTTCTTCTGACCTCAGTAGAACCTACAGATGCCAGCGCCTGACCAAAGTGAAACCCAAGTCGGCAAGGGAGCCGCGGTTGAAAGAAAGAAAGAAAGAGAAAGAAAGAAACACACAACAATCCTGAAGGAAAAGAAGCTTGAAGCTCATAGCTTGTAGCTCGTTAGCACTCTGGGCTTATATATCTTTTCTACCCACCGAGGGGCGTGGGAGGCGTGGGAGGCGTGGAAGGCGTGGAACTGCAGACCCAGGTGTGGAAATTGCTCAGACTGCAAAACAAGCTCAGACCACGAGAACACGGGAGTTCAAGGAATGGTCAGCACCTGTGGCTTCTCTAGGAAGTCAGGGTACAGCTGGTTCTGGTAAACAAAGTAGCCAAAGTAGCCAAAGTAGCAAGAATGCTCTCACAAAGAATGCTCTCACAACCTAGTGCATTTTTATGGTGTGCTTTATTTAAAGGATTACAACGTTGGTGCTCTTACTTAATAAATCAAAAGATTTGTCCTGTAAAAAAGAAAAAAAATAGGCCTATTAAAAAGGTAGAAATAAATTGTGGAGAAACTATTATAAATATATCCATTAAATTTTTGATTGAAGTTGCTAAAAACCTAAATGTCCATCAAAGCCATACTGAATACATAAAATGTGGTATGTTTGTTCAGTGACAACAGTAAAAAGGATTTATTAAGATCTATATTAATCAACATTGTAGATCTCTAGACATGATTTTCAGTGGAAAACATGCAACTTGAGGGCTTAGATATATGGTATAACTAACATTTCTATAAGTTATGATAAATAAGTATACAAAAACAATGGTACATACTGCTTATTAATATAAATGAGCTTATGTGAAGGTTTGTAAGTTGGATTGGATGGATATACATTAAATATATTACAATATATCATGGAATAGCAGGAAACAGGACTGACAATGAAGGGTTAAGATGAAAAAGAGCTCTGTTCTCATAATGCTTTAAGACTTTAAATGGTAGATCAAAAATTCAATTTGTATGTGCTGCATGCATATGCACACACCCACCCACCCATCCACTCACTGAGGAAATAAAAATATTCACCAAAAGTTTGATTAATTGATACCAATGATTAACAATATGAGATATTAAACATTATGAAGAAAACAAAGAGAAAGACTGATAAAAGTATTACAACCCTTACTCCACAGTTTTTGCTGTTATATTATTTTGTGATTTAGAACAAATACTTAATACAAACCTAATGATCTGAGGCGACTTTTGCTTTATTTTGCAGTGGCTAAAATTCAACATCTTAATTCCAAAGCTTTGAAGCTTTTACCTTATCAAAGGATAGAATCTTTATTAAAATTTTAAAACAAGAGGAATCATTTTAAAGTCAATCTTGGCAAGGATTCCAACATTAGGACCAAAGTAACAATTAGATGCTGAGAGGCAACAACTTAAGGAAACTATTAGGCAGGCAAGCAAGGCTTTGAGAAACTGGAGCCACACAAAGATAATGGTTCATGGCTCAAGTTGGTAATAAGAGTGGAAGAGTTAAGTGGTTACCAGCGTAAGGTGTTTCAGAAGGGAGTGTGGTCAGGAATTAGACCTATAATAGTGTATATGAAGTAAACTGACATCAGGATGAAACAATAAATAAGGAATCTGTCATAGAGACAGTCACAGAGTCAAGATGAGGCGCCAAGTAGACCATGTGATGATATGGAATGAGGCACTTACCGTTGCTCCCAGCAGTATTCGTCACATTGATGAAACAGAGAAGGGGCAGTATATTTATGGATAGACTCTGGCCCTAACCTTATTAAAATCCTTGGCTTGGGCATTTTTTAAGGTCTGGGGTTCAGTATCATTCCTTGACATGATATTTTTGAGATTTACTTTAGGGCTGTAATATTTAACTGATTTTGGATGCTTCAATGTCTAATAGCAACTTCTAAATTCTAAAGGTCAGCCATTTTTCAAGTCGTACATTGAAAATGCCAAATCAGTAATTAAATCATTTCAGAAGTTTTCTTCCTGTTCTTTGTTGATTTAAGGTTCAAATTTGAAGTTGGGGGGGGAGGTGTTCTTTGATGACTTAAGAACACCATCAAGCATTCTAGTGTTAAAGAACATGGAGGAGTTCCTGGCTGACAGACATGGAGAATGAAACAATGGAAAACTGTCACTAGAAATGGAGCAAGTGTTGTATGCTGACATTCAACACTTACAGAATTTGTCTTTTTTCAGGTCTGGTTCCTTCTTGTGACTCTACTTTCACATTCAAGAAGAGTCAAATTTGAGCAATTCATCTAATCTAAAAATCAATGAAAATAATAGGCTTGTTAATAGCAAGTCAGTCACTTAGAAGAAATGCAATGCATGTAGGGTTGCACACATTATATTTTCAACTTTTATTTAGACAGTTTTTGGAGATCACAGCTTTGCTTTTAGACTTTCTCAGAAAGAGCATTTGGAAGACCTCTTCCGCAAGCACACACACAATGAAAATTAAAAATTTTAGAATCAAATACAAAACAAAATTAAATGCTTTGAAATGCTTAAGAGTGATTAATATTTTGACGTAACTATTCTTTAACCAAGCACCTTCAACATTATAAAAAATGAAAATGTTCTTTGGTTCCATTTCAAGGAGAGAAAAAGCAAAACTCTAGTAATTTATGAGACCTAATAACCTTAGCAAAGACAATTTTACATAGCTATGAAATGTATCATTGTAGAGACACAGCTGAAATCAACAAAGAGGCCAACAGTACATCCAGGCTAGTATGTTCTAGAAGATTCTGTGCCTGAAGTTCTCTTGCATTTCCAAAGAGCAAGGAAGAGAAGCCAAGCTTTGTTACTGTGACCCAAAGTATCACAAGTGTCCCACTAGGTCCTCCCAGAGAAAGCCAATCTCTGTTTTATAACCTCCCTTGATGGGAGAAGGACCTTACTGATAAAATATCTTAATATTGTGCAATCTCATCTTAATTCCCAAAAGCACTGATGTGAATCCAAACTTAGGAATTTCTGCTTCCATTTTGAATCAGATTTACTCTCTACTTGACCCTCTGAATGCATTTGGGTATCTGTCTTTCAACTAGTGGGTGGTGGTTATGTCAAAACACCTGGATTTCATTTGGAGTAAAAAATCAAATCAAATCAATTTCTCTTTCTTTAAAACAACAAGGAAGGGAAGAATAGAAGAGCAAAGAAGTGAGATAATTAAAACCAAAGGAGGAGGAGGAGGAATAGGGGAAGGAGAAGGAGGAAGTGAAAGAGAAAAGCATGTATCCAGACATGGATGAAAAAAGTTTTGATAGTAGTCCTTAAGTATTAGATATGAGGAACATGTGAAGATGAACTACAGGATAAAGAGCCCCTTTTTATGCTACATAGTTCTAAATGTGGCAGCAAAGAACTTTATACTTGAAACATCTTGAGGCAAATAGATAATTACATCTAGAGTTTTTCCCTACATCCCTAAGTTTCACCCACAGTGCCAGATAGCAACATCAAGTGTTTCTTAATGCCTTTAATGGAACAATAACTGTGTGTGTTATACTGTATTGTGTAAGTCTATTATGATTTGTACACAGAATTATAGTCATCACACTGTACACAGTTTTAGAAATACTACAGAGTAGACTACATTCTCTTCTTTCTGTTTGATGAAAAATGTGGTTTTTCGCCTTTTGCCTTAAGATGTTTTAAAAAATAACCAGCTATTTAGATAAGGATAGAGCTTGGAAATAACTTGCCTAACATTTCTGTTAAAGAAAACTAATTTGAAAGTAAAAGTCAGGCTTAAACTTCAAGAGTATTGATTTCCTTTCTTTGTCATAAAAATCATAGCAGAAAAAGATGTCACTGGAATAATTTTTATACTCCTTGGTCTTTTTGTTAAATAACATGTTATAAATGAATAGACATGAAAAGTGAAGCATTATTCTTTTGGCTGAATAACTCCATAAAAATAATATCTATAATCTCTTGTTTCTTTGGGACCTCAGATAATTTTTTGATGATTGTCTCTAAATAATATATTTTGAAATGGGAATACAGAACGTACAATATGTTCTTTCTGTATTAAATATTAACTATTAATATGTTCTATGTAAAAACACTATTTTTATATAAACATATTGAAAAAATGATTCCATATTTATATTTATACACTTAAGCAAACATTAATTTCAACAAAGAATATAGGCTATATTTATGAGAAATTACTGAAATGTTGTTTTCATATAAATATATTTAGGTTATTCTTTTCTTGTAACTTATTACTTGCAGCCTGTAAAATATTATTTCTAGTATACTGTGTCTTGAGAGTTTGTTAATTTTTTAAAAAGGGTTTTGCTAAAACAAGAATTGATATACTCAAAATTTTATTGACGATTTAATATGATTAGGAAATTAAGCTAATAGATGCCTTATAATATACTTTCTTTTACATAAATTGAGTAATATTGAGTTTTCAATTGCTAACTTTTTCAGTTTTTCATAAAAATGAAAATTAGATTTTTGTTTTACATCAATGTTTGCAAATTGCATTTTCTTAAAATTTTCCTTTCTTTAAAATATTATCAATTACCTACTGTTAAGTGGAAATAGAATGAGATGAGTGCTATAGGCTATATTTTGGTAATTCTGTTTTGGCCCTTGCCTTTGAACAATATGGTTTTTCTAGAACAATATTTTACTTACTTTTATTAAGGAATAATTTAAATTATAGTAAAATTCACCTTATTACACAGTTCTGTCTTTTAAACATACTTTTATTAAGGAATAATTTAAATTATAGTAAAATTCACCTTATTACACAGTTCTGTCTTTTTAACAAGTGTATATATTTGTGCAAACACCACCACAAACAAGATATTGAGCAATTCTATCATGAGAAAAAAAATTTCTCATATTTACTTGCAGCCAATGTCTCCCCAAAAGCCCCTAAAAACCACTGATATATTTTCTATCCCTATAATTTTCTCTTTAAAATATTATACAAATGGGGTTATGCAGTATGTTGCCTTTTGCAACTATCTTCTCTCACTTGGGATATCGTGTAGAGGCTCATCCAAGTTGTTAAGTGTACCCTAGTTTATTCCTTTTCATTTCTAGGTAGAATTTCATTGTATGAATATGCTATGGATTGTTGATCCATTTCACAGTTGGATGTTAGAACTGTTTCTAGTTTTTGATGAATACTAATAAAGTTTCTCTGAAGATATGTGTTCGAGTGTGTAAATGAGCACAGTTTTTTTTTCTCATTTGGATAAATATTTACCAGTGAGACAGATGGGTCCTAGGATATGTTTAACTTCATCAGAAGCTGCCAAGCTCTTCTCCAAAGTGGCTGCACCATTCTTCATTCCCAACAGCAAAGTATGGGAATGTTAGTTGCTTTGCTTTCTTGCTAGTCTCTTTATTTTAAGTCATTCAAATAGGTGTGTAGTTGCTATCTCCTTATGGTTTTAATTTGCATTTCCCTAATGAATAATAATGTCAAATATCTTTCCATGTTCTTATTTGCTATCCATATACTTTCTTTGGTGACGTATATGTTCAAATCTTTCATTTCTTTATTTTTAATGTTTTTATTAGTGCATTATAGTTATACATAAGAATTGAGTTCATAGAGACATAACCATACATACATGGAATTTAATTTACTCCATTTCAGTCCCTTGTGAGCACTCCCCTCCACTTTCCCTCTCATCATCCCTTCCCTTTTCCCCTTTCTCTACCCTACTGGTCTTCCTTCTACTCATTTATTTATTCATTTTGAATTGGTATTTTATAGATATACATAAAGGTGGAATTCACTGTGGCATATTTATATGTACACATACCATAATTTTGTCAAATTCGTTCTGCATTTCTTCCTATTTATTGTTCTTCCTTCCTTCCCATTCATCTCCTTCTTCTGCTCCACTGACCTTCCCTATATCTTTATTATATCTGCTCCCAATTCCCTTTTCCCCCTTACTTTGCTCTAACGTCTGCTTATGAGAGAAAACATTTAACCCTTGAGTTTCTGAGTCTGGCTTATTTCACTTAACAGGATGTTCTCTAGTTCCATTCATTTACAGGCAAATTGCATAATTTTATTCTTCTTTATGGCTGACCAAAAGAAGAAGTTGTTAAGGGTACACTTAACAACTTGGCTATCCAAGTTGTTAAGTTTACTTCATTGTGTATATATACCACATTTTCTTAATCCATTCAGCTACTGATGTTTATCTGAGCTAGTTCCATCACTTGGCTATTGTAAATTGCACTGCTATAAACTTGGATGTGGCTCATTTTAGTTCTGAGGAGTGGGATAGCCGAGTCCATTCCTAGTTTTTTGAGGACTCTTCACACTGCTTTTCAGAATGGTAGTATTAATTTGAAGTCCCACCAACAATGTATAAGTGTACCTTTTCCCCCACACCCTCACCAGCACGTATCATTATTTGTATTCTTGATAATTGCCATTCTGACTGGAGTTAATTGAAATCTCAATGTAGTTTTGACCAAATATTTTGTTTATAATTAAAAATTATATATTCTTATGGTGTAAAACATGATGTTTGGAGATGTGTATACATTGTGATATAACTAAATCAAGCTAATTAATATATGCACTACTCCCTTAGTGATTTATACAGCACATTGTTCTTGTCTCCTTTGAGCAAAATCCCCCAAATCCCTCTACCCCTGACCATTCTACTTTCTATGAGTTTCTATGAGTTCACATTTTCTAGATTCTACATATAAATGAAATCATGCAATATTTGTTTATCTGTGTCTGACTTGTTTCATTAGTGTCTGCCTTCATCCAAGTGGTTCAAAATAACAAAAATTTCTTGTTTTTAAGACTTAATAGTATTCCAGTGTGTATATATATATATCACATTTTCCTTAGTCATTCATCTATTAATGGACACTTAGGTTGACTCCATATCTTGGCTATTGTAAGTAAAGCTATAATGACTATGAGAGAACAGATCTCTTTGGCATGCTATTTTCATTCCCTTTAAATATATAGCCAGTAATGGGATTTCTGGATCATAAGTTCTATTGTAGTTTTATTTTTTGAGTAACCTCCATACTGTTTTCTACAATGGCTATACTAATTTACATTCTTACCAACAATGTACAAGGGTTTCCTTTTGTCCACATCCTCAACAACACTTGGTATTATTCATCTTTTTGATAATAGCCAAATTAAAAAGTAGAAAAATGATACATTATTGTGGTTTTGATTTGCATTTTTGATTACTGCATTTTAAGTTTATTATTGGTTCATCATTGATTTTTCTTTTAAATAATTATTTTAGCCATTGTGCCAGGTCATATAATACAAATCTTTAATCAGGGTCTATCTTTAAATAATGTCATGGACCTAACGTATTTCACCAATTTCTACTTCCCATCCTTCATATTATTATTGTCATACATTTTACTTTTACATATGCTTTGAATATAATGTGTTGTTAATACTTTTAGTTATCTTTTAAAGCAAATAAACATAAGAAAAATAAATTTCATATTTATTGGCACTTATTTTATTTCTAGAACACTTTATTAGTGTATATGTCATTTCTTACCAAAGATTCTAAAAAATAGTAAAATTTTTCTTAGCCATTGGTAAATAGAACAGACCTGACTTCTCTTGGCTGTATTAAAAATGTATTGTGCTTAGATAGCTAGGTGTGTGTTTGATTTTCACAATTCTTTGTGTTCACTTAGAATTTCAGAACCATAGGACTGAATATATCACAAGAGGTCCTTTGGCTTGATCTTCAAAGTCTGACAGGTTTACTTCAAGTTGATCTTATTTTAAGATACTTCCAGATATTCCCCTTCTGAAGTTGAAACTTCAGCCTGTTTGGTCTGTAGTTCTCTTTTTGTCTGTTTCTCTTACTCTCTTGCTTTGTGTGTGGGGTGGGAGCATTTGTACCATACTGTCCTGCTTTTTAATGTTCTTTTTTTAGTAACCTTACAAACATATGAAGGTAGCTATTAAGTATCATTCTCCTTTATAGGTTAAAAAAAAAAAAAAAAAAACAAGAGATGGGGGGGTTCTCTTGCCAAGTAGCAGTAGCAAAAGTGTATACACTGTTATGACCCTTACAAAAGTCCTCAACTTAAACCCCCTCCCTGAAGCCATGTGGCTTATTTTACTCAACATGTACCTTTCGGAAACTCTGGGATTCTGATTTGGATGAGCGTTCTTCAAAAATTATGTTTACTCGTGGGCCTGATTTACTTGAGTGCCAACTGAATGCAGCAGCTCTATTGTTATTTACTTGTGTAGGGATGGGGCAAGAGGAAAAGAGGAGTCTCACCAGCAGTCTGAAAAACCTAGAACTTTCTAAACAAATTGTATTTAATTGTGAGAAAAAAAGAACTCTTGACATATAGGGCCAGTGTATAGTAGAACTTACAAACACTTGTCGTTTGTGAGGGAAACTGCAAGAGACACTTGTTTTCAAGCTTTCCCCTTTAATTCATGTCCAAAACATAACATTTTCTTTTTGTCTTTTTCCCCCTCAAGGGGTGCTACATCCATTGTGTACAGATGCAAACAGAAGGGGACCCAGAAGCCTTATGCTCTCAAAGTGTTAAAGAAAACAGTAAGTTTATTTCATTATATAATAACATCTCTGAGGGACCTGTGACCTGGAGACGTCAGGAACCTGACTCGAAGGCCAAGGGGGCCAGGGAGCCACTATGTGAATCTGACTGGCATAACTCCTGATTGGGGAGAGTGCAACCCAAGCTGGCTGTGGTCTGATAGAATCCTTGTGGCTCTCTAAAAGCCACGGGATGTTGGAGTGCATGTGGTTTGTGGGGGGAAGTGTGCAAAGGAGAGCTGGCAGTGTACATGACACCTTGCTTTCTAAGCCAGCTGTGGTTTGGGAGATGTATATACATAGATGGCACATTGTAACATTTCCATATTAGAATCACATTTTAATATCCTAGAGAAGCTTGCCATTTAAAAGAAGCTGAAATAAAACACAAATATCTGTGTTTGTGAAAGGAGTCATCAGCTTCTAATTTGTCTGAACTTTCAATGGCTGGGTTTGCTTCAATAAACCACAACAGGACAAATACTAATGTATCTGTTTCTGTCACTGAACCTGCTCATCTAGAAGTTTGTATTTGGAAAAGAAGGAAGGATTTGTTTGGGGTTATCCTAAACTGATAGGTAAGCTGGAAGAGGCAAGTGTCTCAGGTTCATCTCTAATAAGTAAGAAAGGCAGCAAATGAGATTCCAGAATAAGTGCCAGCACCTATGTAGTACTCTGTGTCCCAGAGAGAAGTGTGTAGTTTTAATCCTTCACGTACACTTCTGTCCTTAGGTAGTTTCTACTCATAAAACCATAAAAACCAAGATACTCTTTAAACACACATTCCTCCTTATGCAAATTTTATTTGGACAAATATGTGAAATATATATATTTCTGAAAACTTGTTTGCAAATTTTGCTGAAGAGAGAAATACCATATATTTTGAAATCAAATAATACTTTTTTAGACCAAGGAATGTTTTCCTCTAAAGGCAGCTTAATATTACCAGCTGTTTATGTATTGTCTAGCACAGGGAAATTTTAGAATTTCATATAATGAACCACATAGTGGCACAGGATTTTTAGTCAAGTGGAAATAGAATGAAATTTTGAAACAATCTGTTGAAATTTAAAGCCATATCAAAATAACAACAACAAAAACAAAAACCCACTTTAATCAGAGTAGGTAATAATTCACATGGCAATTGCTACTAATAAACTCTGAAGTTTATTAGTATATGAATGTTCTGTTTGGAGTAGATAATTATATGTTATTTGTAAGATTTGGAATTTTCCTTTAAATCAATTTCTTATAGTTACAAAATGTATCTGAATTAAAGATTATTTAATAGGAATAGAATTATTTAATAGGAATAGAATTTCCTATTAAATATCTACTTTTAGCAGTAGTCTTACACAAAATATTGTTAAACTTAATTGTATCTTTTGTTGATCAAAAACATTATCAGCAAAATTTGTATGTGTGCGTGTTGTTTTGTCTTTTGCTTTTTTAGCTGAAGAAATTTTATAAGGGGCTAGATATTTGAAAGTCTGAGAAATAAACATTCAGAAATTACTTGTGAATGTTCAAGAATCCCAAAGAACAAAAGGCTGATTTAGAGAATACTGATTTATGTCAAAAATCTTTGGAGTAAGAGATAGGTAAAGATGTTTAGTAAGCTCCTGACTCATTAGTTGAAAAAATACAGCTCTAGTTCACCCTTCCTTCCTTCTCCTCTCCACCTCTGCTGTGAAAACGTCTTCCTCCGAAGACAGGCAGGAAAAGAATGTGGACGGGAACCAAGTGTCAGATGGAGCTGTAAGGCAGATGTTGTCAAACACAGTTACTGCTGTGCCAAATGGAATGAGAAAAAAAAAATCCCCTGGAGGAACCTCAGCTTTGAATGTGAATGAGATGGAATTCCCAGTATTGTCTTCTAGGATAAACTATGCACAGCGATGTGTAAATGAGAGAGCAGGCAAAACCTTACAGAGCCATTGCCTCTAGTGTTTAATTCTATATGGGTCATACAGACTGAAACTTATCCAAATGAAATGAATGGATGCTGAAAATCTATTTATAGAGGGAAAGTGATGCAGGGAAAATATTTTCCTAGACAATTCAGCAATGGGTTTCCTGCTGAGGATGAAAAGAGGTTTGGAGAAGCTTGAATTATTTATGTATCCGTCTACAAAGTTGAATATAATACAGCTTTGTCTATTAATTCATTTTTACCCTACAAAAAATGGCAATTTTATGTGATTCACTTAAAACCAATAGGACCACTATACTATTTAAGTCTAGATCCTGAAGAACTCATTTTATGACTACACTTAAACCTTAATAGTCTTGAATCTTAAACTTAGTCTGCTTTCCTCTACTATCTATCTGTCTACCTACCTACCTACCTACCTACTTAGTTTCCTAGGGGTAGCATAACAAAATACCACAAATAATATGAATATATCCGCTCACAGTTCTAGACACTGGAAGTCCAAAACCAAAGTGTTGGCAGGGTTGGTTTCTTGTTCCTTGTCTCTCACCTAGCTTCTGAAGAGAGTCGGCAATTCCTGGTATTCCATCAGTCTGATCTCTACCTCCCTCCATTGTCACATGGCCATCTTCTTTCTATGTGTCTTCCTCTAAATGTCTGTGTCCAGATTTTGCTCTTCTTATAAGGTACCAGTACTTCTGAGTTAGAGACACATTCTATTTCAGCATGACCTCATCTCAACAAATTACATCTGCAATAACACAATTTCCAAATGAGGCCACACTCTGAGGTAATGGGAGATAAGATGATACATATATTTTGAGGCAGAAACAATTCTACCCATAGTACTACCCATCAGGCAAGACTGCTAAGGTGAATTTCAAAATGTTACATTCAATATGTTATATGGAGATAAGTAAGACATACCATATTCAAGAAAGTTAATTAACCCAAGAAAAACTCATCCCATTTGTGGTGATAAAGTTAACATAGAAGTTTTCTTTCCTCTCCTGCTGTCCCCCTCCCCCATATATTGGGGATCAAACCTAGGGCCTTGTGCAGGCTAGGCAAGTGCTCTACCACTAAGTTACACACACCCCCAGCCTCCTATCTTTTTTAAAGTTAATTCTTTGATAATGCTAGTTGTCTTTCACAGGATGTTTAAGCACTTTTTTATGGGAGTTGACCGAAATTTTGGTAAATTTACCAATATCAAATTCCTTTCTCACAGCTTAATATTTTAGGAAATTTTGGTTTACACAAGCAATAACAGACCTATTTTCCCATTTGGAAAAAAAAAAAACTTGTCATTGAGAATCAAATAGACACTCAAATGTCTGGGTGATAGACAAATGCTATGACTTATCTATAAGAATATAGACCAAAGCACTGGTTCATATAGAAATTCATGTGCTATTGGTGGTCAGGTATAGAATGGAGTTAATACTGATAATAAACATGAGTTAATTCCCATGTTAGATTACTGGGTGTTTTAACTAAAAAAAACAATCCCTATGAGAAATTAACATGTAAAAGCAATAAGAAAAATGTGCTTGTCTTAATATTTATTTTAGATGTGGATATTACATGATGTATTTTATACATAGATACATTTTAAAGAATTAGAGTACATTAAAATACATATCAGTCAACATCATATGATTTGCTTTCAAATTATTCAACATCAAAAAGTATGTTATATTTGAGTGTGGGGACATGGGAAGAGAAAAAGATGGTGGCAAACATCACCAATTATTTAACATAGGACAGTGTAATAGTTTCCATGGTGATATTTCAACATTTCAGTATATATGAACATTCTCATAATGAAAAGTACAGAGAAAAACAACAATCTCAACAGTAAGATAATCTTCAACTAATTAAACATTTTTTCTTGCCATTCAGAAATAATTTCAAGATCTTGCAGCCTGTTAATGTTAGGATAAACATCAGTGACTCTCTATTATAGATCTATTGAAGTGCCAGAAAATAGAAAATGAGAGGTAAACCAATATTTTACTATACAAGAAAAGCCTGGACATTTCCTGTAACAATATCCATTTGTCTTATTACATCAATGGTAAGAATAATTTTGAAAGTTGTATGGTAAACAAGAGAGGAAAATGGATTGAAGTACTCTTTTGGTTGGTTGGTTGATTTTTTCCTCTTACAGACTCAGAGTGAGGAAGTTGCACTCAACCTCTTCTGCATGAAAGTGGCCTATTTTTCCACTTTTTATATTGAAATATTTACAAATTTGCAGGAAGTGCCATTTTTGTTGCTCATATATGACCTCATTGTCTTGCACATATGACTAACTGGTTTGCAATTATCCGTGGAATTTTTACTATGCACTTTGAAAACCATGAATCGAGTGTGAAAGAAACAGAGCTCTCTTTTCTCCTTTGTACATAAGTCCTCATTGTCTTCATTGTATGTGATGTTTAGAGGACACAAGCATTCAGTCCACAGCAATTTGCCAACCACAGACAGCCTTATTTTGATATGGTAACAAGTACTATCAGTGAGGGAAACCCATCGGCCCCTGCCTCACCAATTGACAATAAGTAGCCAACAGATATATGCAAAGATTCAACTTCACCAATCAAAAGGGGAATGCAAATCAAAGCCACTATGTAATGTCACCTTACTCTTGTTAGGGCAGCTATTATCCAAAAGTCAAAAGACATCAAGTGCTGTGGAGGATATAGAGAAAAGGAAAGGATTAGTCAGGAATGTAAATTGTCGCAGTTGTTACAGAAAACAAAATAGAGTGCTCAAAAAATTAAAAACAGAGCTTCCATGTGATCAATCAATTCCAAACCCAAAGAAATAAAATCAATATTTTGAGGAGGTACTTGCACTCCTATATCCATTACAGCACGATTCACAAAAACCAAGATCTAGAGACAGCTGGTCTGTGGAATGATGAATGAATAGAGAAAATGTGGCACATATAATGGTATCTTCAGTCTTAAAAAGGAAGCAAGTCCTGCCTTTTGCAACAACCCCAGAAAACATTATGCTAAGTGAAATAAGCCAGGCAAAGAGAGGCAAATACTGCATGATCTCACTTACATGTGCAATCTAAAAACTCGAATTCATAGAAACAGAGAGTAGAAAACTAACAGTAAGGATGGGGAAAGGGAGACATTGCTCACAAGATCTTAAATATTGTTTTCACCATAAAAAAGTAATTATGTGAGGTGATGGATATGTTAATTAGCTTGATTGTGAAAACCATTTCACAATGTATATGTATATGAAAACATATACCATAAATATACCTAATTTTTGTCAATTATAACTCAATAAATGCTGTAAAAATTTTGAAATAAATACATAAATAACAAATTAAATTGGACTCTTTCTGGCTGAGAGGAGGAAGTGTACCTACCCTCTAACTGTGAGTAGGAACCTCCAACCTCCTTAGGGAAATTCTCTACACTTTGTCACTAACCCTCAATTGCACTGATTTTGGGGATGGAAGATGGAGATTCCCTGCTCTTTCTGCCTAACCTTTGGTAAGATAGAAAACCGACCATGAACCATGCATTTTGTAATTGCTATGATGTACATAAGAGCGATGGATGGTTCAATCTGGTTCAAGATATGCTCCCATTATACACTGCAGTTAGCCACTTTCAATCACTCGTTTTGTGCTCTGGAAGTACAGGTAAAGTCACTTTGGTCAATGATAGTAGAATAATAAATCACCAGCTCAAATAGACTTTTTTGGGGCCCAATTGAGGTCTCAGAACACATTAAGGAAAGTAGCTTGCAGATAACAAGCCATGTCAAGTGAAGTGTAACTTCTTCAAGTGTCCGTCAGTTGGAACCTATTGGTTTTCATAGGAACTATTGAGTCAGGTTTCCTGGAATAGGAACAGGGATATTTCTATTCAGTTTGTAACAAGTATATGTCTACTAAAGAGAAAAGGTGGCAGAATAGCATGTTTAAATCTTGGCCTGATTTGCATGCTTTACCATCTGATGGTCCACTTGGAAGTCTGAACATTCTTGTAGAAGGCTCATTGTTATGATTTTGTTTGCTTTCTTTTTTGATGTAAACATTGCTGGACTGTATTATAATACTGCTTGCATATCCATCTTCTCATATATTGAGCTCTCATATTTTATTGCTTCTTCTTCTTCTTCTTCCTTTTTTTAAAATAAACACTGTATTCCAGAGGCACGCTGATGAGAGAGAGAGAGAGAGGGAGGGAAGGGGAAAGAGAGAGAGATGTCAGTCCAACTCCTGGACTGACACACTCCTTACAAGCCGTGTGTGGTTGGATCTAAAATGGTCTCCACCATCTAATGAAGTCAAATAGGCAGAAAAAAGGCATGTGTAACCAGCCAAAGAGAGAGGACATCCCAGAGGGAGAAACTTCTCAGGCAGCTGAGTAGGAAATGCCTTGTACCCAAAAGGAGAACCCAGGGCAGCAGGGCAGTGGATTAGAGCTCAGGGTCAGGACACAAGGACTTGGAGTACTGTCCAGTGAGCCAAAACCCACGATGCTGGGAGAACCAGAAGGAACATGACCTGTCAGCCTCAGTATTCACATCTTTGTTTTTTGGTTTTTTTTTTAATGCGGTGCTGAGGATCGAAGTATTCACATCTTAATGAGCAGCAGGAAAGCTAATCCCAGTGTTAGCAGAGAAAAATATTTTAAGAAATTTTTAGTTATACATTCTTTATGATACAGAGATAATGGTAGTCAAAGCTATATCCATCCACACAATAAAAGAAAAGAGAAGGAAGGTTAAAAAGAGATAAAGTCATGAAAATTCAAAGCCATTTATTTACAAAAGGAGGAGAAATTAATGAGTATGTACCAGAGGATATTAATTAGAAGATATCCAAATAATTTTCAGGATTGAATTAATTTTCAATTCTTTTTTAATTAAGCATTCTCAAATAGCCATATTCCACTTCAGTAGTTTTAACAGTGAAGGAGCATAATGCTAATAAGAATAGAGCCCATATTTAATTATTAAGCCCAATATACTATCCTCTTTCCCATTAGTGCAGAATTCTCTGGGGCAATGTTTTCCTTATGTGAATTTTAGAAAACTGACTATCCAAAGTACACATGACATTTACAATGGAACCCTGGTCTTCTGAGTTCTAGAACTGGTCCTTTCCTATTTATGCTATGAAGGCCCTAAGAGGGAAAAAAGCAAAACAGATGTCAGGAATGATCTTGGACCAGATTTGGAGCTATAGCTAGATGTTGCTCCTTGCCAAGCTGATAAAGGATGACAAAGCATTTATTGACACAGACACAGGGAAGCCCAGCTCAGCTTCTGAGTCCCACTGTGAAACAAGAGCAAATAATATTTTCTATGTGCAAAGAACACAAGCAACACAATTCTTCTCCAAATTCTATAAGAACTTTAGTTTAATGAGTCTCCTCATGCAGTATTAACTGCTACAGTTTGGATATCATTTGTCCTCAATGGTTTACATGATGGAATCTTGGTTCTTAATGCAACAGCATTGTTGTGGCTGGTGGGGGCTGTAGGAGATGATTAGATCGTGGAGACGCCATCATTGACAGGGATTAATGTAGTTCCCACAGGACCAAGTTAGTTGTCTCCAGAGTGGGATATTATAAAATGAGGCTACCCCACATTTTTGGTCCCTTTCACAGTTCTTTTTCTGCTTTTCTACCATGTTGACATCACCCAGAAGCCCTAGCCACGATTCTGGCACCGTGCCTTTTAGACCTTCCAGCTCCCAGGATCATGAGCCAAATAATTCTTTACTTCATGAAGTACTCAGTTTCAAGTGTTCTGTTATGGCACACAAAATGAACTAATCAACAAATTTAATAAATTAACAAATGAAATAGCAACAACGGGGGATGTGAGATATACAAATTACACACTGGTATTGATGTGAGTCCTTTAACTTTTTGTCTTAATGGTAGATGGCATGCAGTGATGTCCACAGGCTGTGTACATCAGGATTCAATTTCTCCTCTGTAGAAAATGTCTAACACAGGATAAATTCAGCTAATGTTGTTTATGCTTATCTCTACCTCAGAAGTCTGGAAAATATATCAAACAGATAGTTATATCCATTTATTTTTCCCTCACACATACCAGGCTATCACTGGCAATATTTTTCTCTGAGATTTTGGGATCAGAATAGGCCAGAACTGTTTCTTCCATCATGTCATCAGGACATATTGAGTGTTCTGATCAGTTTCAAGATGCAATATACATAATAAAGTACTACAAGCTGTAAATGGCATCTTTTATGGATAAGTAAAAGTATATGCAAGATTACTAGCTTTTTAAATTTTCTCATATTTTTATAAAGGGGAATGTGGGTGAGTGACAAGTCAAAACTAAACTTCCACACTTAAATCTACAAAAACAAAAATGTAAAAGTATGCTCTATTTATTATGGCAATTAAGTTCTTCCTGAACCTGGTATCCCTAAGAATCTTGTGGGGAAATACTTCAAATTTTCAAAGATTTCCTTAGTTTCTTCTGGTTTAAATGTGATTCTTTAGAGTAAGTATTGAGTCTAAGCTCAGTTCTCTCTAAAAGCTGTGTTTCCAATGCCCTGTTCTTCAATGGCCTCTGGGTTTAAAAAAAAAAAAATCTTAGTTCCTGGGAGTATGTTCTCCTTAAAAAGGATGAAGAGGCCCCACACCAGGACCATCACCGGAGGACACCCGCAGCTACAGATTGCTCAGCACAGATCATAGGCTTCACTAGCTGTGTGAGAAAGGCCAAAAAATACCTGACAGACATTCTGGAACCAAACTAGCTTAGTAGCACAAAATCAGAGACCAGCCCAGTTACATGTATTACAGGCCCCTCTGTCTCCTCTGAATCCTGACAGTCTACAAAAGTATTAGAAAGGGAGAAGTGATAGGGTAATAACATGGAATGCGTGTATACTTACCCAAACACTTACATGAAACTTTTGAACCTTGAGTCCTTTAATGTAGAGATTAAGGATGTGCTAATGAGAGCGCTTTGAGGGTATGCCTATCATTGCATGGAAAAGGAGGCTGAGAAATACTGAGCTGGCACACTGTCATTTCTGATTTCTGGAAGTATGTGGTCTTTTCAAAAATACTAAGGCTTTGGTGTTCACTTGAGTTTTTGGTGCTTACTCCGGAAGGAAGGCAAATACAGAGGTTCACATCTAGGAAGAACATGCAACTGTGGAATAATGTCAACAATGAATTTTTTCCCTCAAACCTTAAATCATTAAGATCTCTCTAGAGATCTCTTTCTGGCTCCAGCCCTGAGGGATGATTATTTACTTTTTATTCGGCATTGTTTGTTTCTGTATTTTTCCGATAATAAATAGCTCTAGAAAAATCATTTAAAAGCCCCTTTTCTTCCATATCCCATTTTTAAAAGGAAGTTTTTTATATCCTCGTGCAATAATTATCAGGGTCTTTGAAAAAGGTCTTAATTGTTCAGAAAAAGTAGGAAAGGAGCTAACGCTTTTTCCTACAAGCACACAGGTATTTTATTTTATTTTTTATATGTACTCTTGGTAAGGAATCCAACCCTAAGATGTAATTGAACAGTTTTAAAATGCTAGTCATTCCAGGAGTGTTCTTTATTTTTATTATTTAATGTTATAAAGTCATAAGCTTTTGGAATATAATTAACTACTTGGTTTTATAACTAATAGATAATTACTTAGTTTGAAGAATCAAGAAAAAAAATCAAAGGGCTATCTCAGGGCTGCTAGGAGTGTAAAGTTCCACCTCTTACTTCATATAGGTTTGGAATAGGTTTGGAATCATGCAACTGAATCATTATTTGACTGAAAAATATAAAATGGAAACTAAATTGTACTGTCTGTATGCCTTCCTGATAATTTTAAAGCATTTTGAAAAGTATTGTCTTGACCATATGAAAATTACTGAAAGGTACTAAGGAGAAAGGATGATTCTATTAGAACCAGAATTTAACAAGGGCATAGCTGATATCCCAATTCATAATCAACGGAAGTGTGACTTTGGTGGTCAGTGGTAACCACAAAACATAAGAAATGGTCTTAAAGCTCTCCTGAAAATTAAATAAAACAGTGCAGCATTTATCCCAGTCTTCAGAAAAGGTGAGGAAAGGCAGGTACTTAATGCAAATGGCATGTTTCTGTTTGATTATTATCAGGCTGGAAGATTCTGTTGGACTATAGTTTAGGATTTTGATTCAGTTATCTTCTACTTTGTAGTGGCTTGTCTGGCATGCATGAAGTAGGAAATGTAGTAGAACATGCTTGCCTTCTAAATGTCGTTTGAGGAAAGGCACTGACATTTTCTTATCATCTACATGGACCAGGAAATTTCACACA
Organism: Geosciurus inauris; assembly: GCA_004024805.1. Classification (NCBI taxonomy): domain Eukaryota; kingdom Metazoa; phylum Chordata; class Mammalia; order Rodentia; family Sciuridae; genus Geosciurus; species Geosciurus inauris. The sequence goes on along the minus strand of PVHX01025184.1, from coordinate 2,806 downwards.
TGTGCTCATTTAATCTTTATAACAATAACAGTAAATGGTTGTAATTATTATCCCCATTTTACACATGATGAAATTGAAGTAATCCTTATGTAGATTAAGGAAACATTAATAAAAAATTGAAAGGGATCATAAATGTCCAATATTTGGGTTAGGCATTGATGCCATTGCATCTTTCAGAATCTGTCTGGTAATCTGCTTATAAATATTAAGTATCCATAAAGTTTTATGATATTCTTCTTGAAAAAATAGCAAATTATATTTTTCTATTTGAAAATATGGAAAGAAATAGACAGTTTTAAAAGCTGGAAGGAAATAAACCAAAAATATTGATGATCAGTTGTGTTACAATGGTGGATACATTTCTCATTTTTATTTTTATGTTTCACATTTTTAACATGTGGCTATCACATATATATATGACTCATAGAAGTATGACTCATATATATTACATATATATGAATGATATGTTTGTTTTCTTCCAGCTCTGACAACATGAGACTTTAAAAATAATTTGGAAGCTTAATATCACTTCTATTTTGATCACAGGATATCAGTGTCCTTTTTGAAAAGGATCTGACCATGCTGGTACTGGCATCTTCTTGGGAGATATGGAGAGTTGGTACCCAGCAAGGCACTGTGTCCCTGCAGGACACAGAGACAAAGCAAAGAATCCATGGCTGCATCCCCAGAATTCTCTACTTACTGAGGACTACAGAGCTTCTTTGGGGAAGGATAATACATTCCAATTCTGTTACAATTTTCTTTTTCTCTATAATTTTATTTTCATTTAATCACTTTTGTGGTTGTGTTTGATGCAAACATGGATCATTCTAAGTAAAGACCAGGTATGCTGTTCAAAGGAAAAGAGCAGATCTCCTTTCTGGCAGCTATAAAAGTTCTATATCCTGCAATGGGTGAAGGGAACAGGCAGGAATTTCAGTATCTACTCCAATGGATTTATAAAATCAGAAACTCCACCTGATAGTCTATAAATTGCATTCTTAGATTATCCCTCACTTACCTTAGGAGAACTCAAATGTAGATGAATAGTGAAGTAACCCTTTGAGGCTCATAATTTGGAAACCACAAGCAACTCAGGTTCCAGATAGATACTCAGTGCTGGCTGCAAGATAGGCATTCTCCACTCCATCAGTCACAATAACGTGAAAAAAGGTCAGATAGTCCCCAAACTATGGGATAAGAGCTGAATAACCAATTCTGATCTCATTTAACCAAAGTTTTATGTTAAACCAGGATCTTTTTTTTCCTTTGAGCCACTAACCTTTTGTATCTAACCACTGTTTCCCTTACCTTATTTATCTGTTCAACAAATTATTATACACTGAGATTGGGCAAATAATGCTGGAGATACCAATGTGTAAAAAATAGATAAGACTCTCATAAAGCTTATGCTCTGGTGGGAGCAAAATATAATGAATAGTAATTAAATGATAACATAGAGTTTTCTAACTGTTTAAAGACAACAAAGTATGGCTCATAGCATATGTTTGCAGCTACTTTTGATAGATGGCCAGAAAAGGCTTCTCAGTGAACTGAGTGAAGAAGAAAGACTGGAGAAAGAGGGAGTAGCCGGTGCAAAGGCATTGAATCCTGGTCTAGGAGTTGAATTGCTTGTGTAAGGAGGAAAATGACATCAGACCAATAGGGTAAGAACAAGCCAGCCTGCATTTAACAGCACAAGGTACCGTTTACATTTATTCTAAGCACAGTGGAATACCAACTGTGACATGATCTGATTTACATTTTAAAGACATCATTAGGGCTGCTGTGTGGAGAGGGAATGATTATAAAGGGTAAGAATCAAAGCAGAGACAAGAAGAATTACAGAACTGCTACAGCCTTTAAAGTATAAGAAAAGCCAGACCAGAACAGTGATATAAGAAAAAGCAATTTTATTGCTTTCACTCCCAGGTGAGAAAGAATGCTTTGTTTTCATTGAAGGGGAAAAGACACATGCTTTGGAAGCAGAAGTAGGTGATGAGAGATTGAGAGAGGAGATTTTTTTAAGATGAAAAACACAGATCAGGGTTACCCCCATGCATCCTCAATTCAGAGAAGAGATTCAGAGACAAAAGAAGCAAGAGAAAGTGTTGCTGTGTATATACCTGAAGGCCTTTTCTCTTTCTGTATCAGGTTTCCTCTCTCTTCTCCCTCCCTCTGCTAAAGCAAATCTGATTCTAGTGAGCCTGGCATCACCCAAATCTTTTGTATAAAATTTGTTCTGCTAATTCTCTCCCAGGAAGATTAAGGCTGTTTCATTTCACTGTCAAATAAAAGATTGTTCCTTGTGAAAAGGACATCCAGCATCTGTAAGCATGAAGGTCTGTACTGAGGATCTAAGTAAGAAGGAACAGAGGTGACTTCCTTTGGAGGAGTTGCCCTACTCTGCAGCTGCCTGTCTTACAGAGGCTTCAAGTTCTCAAATACAGGTGCTTTTCTTTCTGGATAAAACTTAAAGAGATTCTTGTCTGGTTTCAATTCCATTCCAATTTTTGGCTTTCTTCTCTACTGAAAAGCTCTGCTTTTCCCCTTTGGGCCTTCCTAATGTCTTAGAGTCTGCAGAGAGTAGGAGGTGGTTAGTAACAGAACTATCAAAAAACATTAAATTTCACAGTTTTCAAAGCCAAGATTACTTGATTGAAATGCTTTTTTAGCATCTGTCTGCCCATACTGATCACAGCAAAGTTTTCTTCATGCTAGACAGTGATAAATGTAAAATAGGGTATTGGTTTCCCTTACAACATACATCTACCTCCAGTCCTGTCCCACCACATCCACTGTTTGT
>PVHX01025183.1:0-22761 GCA_004024805.1 Geosciurus inauris | reverse complement strand
AAATTGTAAAATAAATAAATAAATAAGAAGGAAAGGGAACCTATAAGCTAAAAAAAAAAACACCTTAAGATACATATCGACCACATATGTGTGTGAAGCTTTGTTAGGATACAAACTTGTAGAAATCAACTGTTTTTTAATAATGAGATAATAGGGGAAATTATAATAATTATAAGATATTTGATGAATATAAGGAATTGTTTAAGTTTTTAGGTGTAGAAGAGTATTGTGGTTATGAAGAAAGGAAGAAGGAAGAATTTGACCGGCTTTTGTTCTCAGTTCCTGGGAAGTAACTAAACATTTGAAATTTTCTAAGTGATAGGAATGTCTTTGTTATTCCTTCTGGGTCCCTTACATCCCATCTGATAGTCTAACAGATGGCTCAGGGTGGGGGCTGATCACTCCAGAAAGACCAACTATATGATCAGAAAGTTGGGGCCATGAAGCTGGGTGCAGTGGTGCACACCTTTAATCCCAGATATTCTGGAGGTTGAGGCAGGAGGACTGCGAGTCTGAGGCCAGCCTTAGCAATTTAGTGAGGCCCTAAACAAATTAGTGAAAACCTGTCTCAAAATAAAAAATAAAAAGGGTTTGGGATGTGGCTCAGTAGTAAAAGGCTCCTGGGTTAAATCTCCAATAGCAAAAAAAAAAAAAAGAAAGGAAAGTTGGGTCTATGAACCACATGCCACATGATATCAGCCTGATTTCTAGGAACTGAGAGAGGCTGTAAATTAAGTTCAAGATCACTTGGGCAATAATTCCATCATTTGTGCCTAGATATTGAAACACCAAATAAAAACTCTAAACACTAAAGCTCATGTGAGATTCCTGGGTTAGAAGTACTCTTTTCAACTGTTGCCAAATATGAATGCCAGGAGAGTAACTTATCCCTAAGGACATTGAAGCCTCACATTTGGAAACTTCCCAGTTCAAGATTCTGCCCTATGTGTCTCCTCTGATTTGCAGCTTTGCCTGCAATAAAAATGACTGTAAGCACATTAGGTTTCAGTGAATTCTGTGAGTCTTTCTAGCAAATTATCAAAACGGGGTGGTTTTGGGAACTCCCTTGAATTTGCAGTTGGTGTCATAAATCTTGGTCAGATTTAGTAGTCTGGAGGATTATGCCCTTAACCTTGAGTTTAGCTAATTCCAGGTAGAAAAAAAAAAGTCCTGACATTAAAGATACATACAGATTCTGACCTGGCAATGCACACCTGTAATCCCAGCTACTCAGGAAGCTGAGGCAGGAGGATTGAAAGTTCAAGGCCAGCCTGGGCAACTTAGTAAGACCCCATCTCAAATTTTAAAAATAATAAAGATATGTACAGAAGCATTCATGGATGAACTAGAATGTCTTTGATTTGTTGCAAAAAAAAACTAGGGAGTCAGGAAAAGGAAGTTGGGACACAAAATAGCCATTTGGAATAATACAAGACAGGTGCTACAAACATGGAGGCTCGTAAAATGAGTGTGTCTGCTTTTGTATATGCTTAAGATTGCCAAAATGAAAATAACATAGTGACCTATGCAGAAAAAGTATGGATCCCTACTTTATATCACGTCATAGTCAGAGTTCTAAGATGGCTCCCCAAATTCTAGATCCATGATATACACACAGCTTCTCCCTGTTATGCACTCAAACACTAATCTAGGTAGTGCTGTGAAGGAGTTTTACAGATATGATTAAGTTTCTAAATCAGTTGACAACATGGAAAGATATCCTGGGTGGGTCTAACCTCATCAGGTGAGTCCTTAAAATGGCTGGGATTTTTCCTAGAGAAGAGATTCACAGCCAGAGAGATTTTTTTTTTCTGGGGATTGAACCCAGGGGTGCTCCACACCTGAACTACATACCCAGCCCTTTTTTGAATTTTGAGATAGGGTCTCACTAAATTGCTGAGGCTGGCCTTGAATTTGTGATCCTCCTACCTCAGCCTCCCAAGTAGCTGGATTTACAGGCATGCTCCTCTCTACCTGGCACATAGAGATTTAAAGCATGACAGAGATTCAATCCAAGGCAAGTTTTTTGTTGTTGGCTATGAAGACTGAAGGGGCATGCAGCAAGGTATGGAGATGGACTCTAGGAACTGAGAGCAGCCTCTGATCAATAGCTGGCAACAAAATGGGGACTTTAGACCTAGAGCTGATGGACCTAAACACTATATAACCATGTTAGCTTGGAAATGGACTTCCAACTTCTAGATGAACATATAGATAATCAACAACTTGATTTCAACTTCACAAACTCCTCAGAGAACTTACATATGTGTGCCAGACTTCTGACCTAAGGAAAAGTGAATTGATAAACTTTCGCTGTCTTGTTGGGTGCAGTGGCGCACATCTGTAATCCCAGCAGCTAGGGAGGATTGCAAGTTTAAGGCCAGCCTGGACAGCTTAGTGAGACCCTGATTCAAAGTGAAAAATAAAAAAGGCTGGGGATATAGCTCAGTGACAAAGGGCTCCTGGGTTCAATACCTAGGTACTGAAATTTTTTTAAAAAATTTTTTCTTTGCTGTGTTAAGATGCTAAGTTTGTGTAATTTGTTACTTAATGATAGAGAACTAACACACAAGCAAGAAAAATAAATTCTAGTTGTGAGAAACAAAGTTTTACCAATTTTTGAACTAAATTTAGAAAATTACATCATGACTGTGGCCAAGGGAAGGATTTCTCAAAATATAAAAGGCACAAATCCTAAAGGAAAACATCAATAAATTCACCTATACCAAAATCACATACTTCTGGAGTATAAAAAGTTCTCTGAGCCAACAAGTATCAAAAATGCCCAATATATTGGGGCTGGGATTGTGGCTCCGCGGTAGAATGCTTGCCTCGCATGCGTGAGGCCCTGGGTTCGATCCTCAGCACCACATACAAAGCAATAAAATAAAGACATCGTAGCCGGGCGCAGTGGCTCAAGCCTGTAATCCCAGCACTTAGGGAGGCTGAGACAGGAGAATCGCGAGTTCAAAGCCAGCCTCAGCAAAAGCGAGGCACTAAGCAACTCAGTGAGACCCTGTCTCTACATAAAACACAAAATAGGGCTGGGGATGTGGCTCAGTGGTTGAGTGCCCCTGAGTTCAATTTTATTTACAAAAATAAATAAATAAATAAAGACATCGTGTCCATCTACTACTAAAAAAATATTTTTAAAAAATGCCCAATGTATTGAGCAATACATGTCTACCCAAGGATGAAATAAATGGTTTGCTAAGTAAGCTGGACTTTGCTGAGCTAAAAGAGAATATGGATAATCCTAGTGAGGCAAATGGAGGCTTCTAAGCCATGGAAAAGGAAATCTTTTAAAAGGTACTCTATAGTTCACATAAGAATTAATTCCATTTAATGAAGCTGAGCATAAACAAGGCTTAGTCTCTAAAAGTCAATCTTGGACAGCTCCAAACATTAGGTGTCAGGTCATGTTCTGTCATTTTGGCGGGGTGGGGGGGGGATGCCAGGGATTAAACTCAGAAGCACTCAACCACTGAGCAACATTCCCAGCCCTTTTTATTTTTTTATTTAGAGACAGGGTCTCACTGAGTTGCTTAGGGCCTGCTAAGTCGCTGAGGCTGGCTTTGAATTCTCAATCCTCCTGCCTCAGCCTCCTGAGCCACTGGAATTGTAGGCGTGAGCCACCGCGCCCCGCATGTTCTATCATTTAAAACACATCCTATTTTTTTTAACTTGCCTCCGAACTTTGCTGTCTTCATTTTGGCTTTATTTATACCTTCTTATCTCAGATGGGAAATGTCTGAATAAGATATGGCTAGTAAAAGCATGAGATACCCGCAAAAGTCACTTGTGTGTGGACTTAGCCAAAGTAAAGAAAATGGAGAAAATATTTTGTGTGTGCATACTTCATCTGCTTTGGACAAACTCACTTTTAAAGGGTTATCTAGATCCATTCTAGATCTAATTTGTATTTTATTTACATTGAATGTTTATCAAGGAGTATATATTGGATGCAGATATACATTGTATTATTATTTATAATTGTAATTCTTTGATAGTATCTAACACCTTCTGTTACAATAATTTGACTAAATGGAATTAGCCAAGATACATTTTCCCATTTTCTTTTTTTGGTATTGGGGATTGAACTCAGGGGTATTCGACCACTGAGCCACATTCCCAGCCCTATTTTGTGTTTTGTTGTTTTTTTTTTAATGTAGAGACAGGGTCTCACGGAGTTGCTTAGCGCCTCGCCGTTGCTGAGGCTGGCGTTGAACTTAGGATTCTCCTGTCTCAGCCTCCCAAAGTGCAGGGATTACAGGCGTGTGCCACTGTGCCCGGCTCATTTTCCCATTTTCACTGATAAATAGTTTCAATGGTGTGGTATATAAAATTTCAAATAATATATTTTCCTAGGGCTACAGGTGTAGTTCAAGGATAGAGCATTTGTCTACCATCTGTGAGGACCTGGGTTCAACCTCCAGTACTACAAAAAATATATTTTTTTCCTCAAATATTCTAATTGCATTTTGTAGCATGTATGAGTTGCTACAAAATGTGAGTCTGATTAATGATTTTATGAACTATCATTGCATAATTCTCAGATTTATCACTTTAAATTAAATGAAAATTCTTTATGGCAGAAGGTTTGCATGAATATGAAAGTGTTGATTTTTGTTCTCATTTGCTCAATTTGAATCTTGCCATACAAAGCCACTTTCTCTTTCTATTAATCATCCAAAAGTGAATTCAAAGTGCTTTTTCATTTACGTAAGTGTGGAAAATCAAAAAGGTAATTGCTTTGGGGTGCAGTGATGCATTCCTATAATCCCAGCAACTTGGGAGACTGATGCAGAAAGATGGTAAGTTCAAGGCCAGCCTGGACAATTTAGCAAGATTCTGTCTCCAAATAAGAAATAAAAAGGGCTGAGAATATGGGTCAATCCTCAGAAACACCCCTCAATGCACACACCTTAATTGTTAACTCAAAGTGCCCAGAGAAGTCTCTAGATTTCTTCAGTTCCAACTCTATGATCCTTAACATGATGATCATTTTATCAGACTAAGGAAGGTTCTACGATTTAAAGTAATCACTGAACTCAAGGTACTAAAATGTCTATATATACTAAACTGATGAAAGATTAAAATCATAAATAAGTCCCTTTGTGTGATATTCAAGGAGGAAATAGGCAATATCATATCCTTTAAAAGTTAGTGAGGGAACAGATAGGGGCTACATGGTAGCCACTCTTTCTGGACCAGAACCCTGCTCAAATGAAACATGAACTCTCCTTTCCCCATCATGTGGTCAGGATGTTGGCTGTCCCTCTAATCCCCTCTGGCAGTCTTCACATAGGAGTCCATGCTATTTTCTGCTCTCCTGAAATAATTCAGTTGGGCCAAAGCATCAGAAGCAACTTAAATTTTCTAAGGTAGATACAGGTAGGGATTACATGGCGCCCCACAGAGCAAGCTCTATCCCTCTTTCGATTTCTCTTTTCCACGCCCCATTTGCTCATCTCACCACAAGAATGTCTCTTCTTAACCTTCCCAGCAGGACTCTGCCCCCCGTCTTCTATTTCTCCCAAATATTGCCCTCTCCTTATTATCTCAGCTGATTCTTACATAAAGCAGTTTACTCCCCACCCAAGTCCAAACTTGTCCCCCAGCAAATGAAGGATCCTCATGAGCCTTAAGGATCTATGAGGGGTTATTTGTAGCAACAGCTAACCAAAGAGTGTCTGTTGTCTCCAATCTACCTACCTGTCCTGACTACCTCACAGGATTCAGAGATAATTCAGTTGTTCTATCAGTATCCAAGGGGAATTTGTTCCAGGACTCATGAGAGCACCACATCTACAGATGCTCAAGCCCCTCATATAAAATGAAGTCATATTTGCATATAACCTACTTCAAATCCCTCTAGATTATTTATAATTCCTGATACAATATAAATTGAATCTTGCTCAAATGAAGCATGTAAATAGTTATTACACTGTATTTCAGGGGGAATAATGACAAGAAAAACAGTTTATATATTTGGTACAGATTCAGTATTTTTCCTTGAATAGTTTCAAACTGAGGTTGGTTGAATTCAAGGATGCAGAACCCACAGATATGGAGAGCTAACTGTAGATGTGAAAGAAAATGTTAAGCCATAAAGTGCTATCTATTTATTCTCAATGATTATTTATTGCAACATCCACAGTTTACAGAGGATACAGCTAAAAGCCAGAGAGGTTAAATAACTTGCCAAAGACATTAATGGTAAAGACTAGCTTTATCCCTGGTCTTTAGTTCACTGTCCTGCAATCTCTTCCATTTATTTGAACATTTGAGAAAGTGATAAATTTATAGAGGCTCCACTTTCCCACTCTCCACTGATTTCAGATTAAATGTTATCTTTCCCGTGGGGCTTTCCATCACATTCACACGGGCATGCAGTCATTCACGGATCCCATAGTTAGAGAAATGGAAGAGAGATATCATTCACTCTTGTACTAATTCATTCATTCAATAGATATTTATTGAGCACCTACTAAGTTGCAGGAGCTATTCCAAACTCTGAAGATGTAGTGATAAACAAAATAGATAAATTAAGTCCTCATGGAACTTGCATTCTAGTGGGGAAAAGACATTATAAACAAATACATAAAATATTTAGCTTTGAAGATAGTAGAAAATGCTGTGGAGAAAAATAAACCAGGGAAGAGGGATGAAGAAGTGTTAGGAAGAAAAAGGGAAGAGGTTGCAATTTTAATAGGATGGTCAGAAAAATCTCCCTTGAAAGACATGAAGGATCAAACCATGTGGCTATGGGAAGAATCATGGACCTGGCAGAGAAATAGCCAGTGCAAAGACCCTTCACAAGAGGCAGAACTGACCTGTTTGAGGAGCCAGTGTATTGGGAACAGAATGAACAGGGGAAAAACAGCAGATAAGAGCAGAGAGGTACCAGGTATATCATCATGTGATCCTTAGAGGCCATAGTAATGACTTTGGCTTCTTTTCGTTTTTATTTTAATTTTTGTGTTACTGGGGGTTGAATCCAAGGCCTCATACATGCTAGGCAAATGTTCTATCACTGAGCTATACCCTCAGCCATTTTTATTTTATTTTGAGATAGGTACTTGCTAAGTTGCCCAGGATAGCCTCAAATTTGTGATCCTCCTGCCTTGGTCTCCCAGTTAGCTGCAAAATGCAGGCACCCAGTTTGCTTTTCTTCTCAATGGGATGGCAGCCTATTGGAGGGGCTTGAGCTGATGAGTGACTCTTGCCTCTACATTGCTCCTGCTGTCTTCCCCCTCCAGCACCACCCATTCCAAGATTAAAGATAAAGGCATGGTGTCACCTAGGTATCCTTAGGAAGTTCAGGCACCACTTCCCCTTTCACAGCATATCTGTGCATTGAATCTGTCTTTTATGGTGGTGGGGCACAAGCTTAATTAGAGGGTGTTTTAGAATCTGAGACTATGGGGAGGTATTTCCCAAGACCTCTGTGGGTTGCTTAAGGTCTCTTTGTAGAACAGGGAAGTAAAAACCCTAGAAGCTATGATATAAGAAGAGGGAGCTGACCCAGGAGGCTTTGAGGAAGTTAAGAAACAGGGAAATCCAGTCAAAAAACCAAAGAATACCTAAAATGGGTTTATCACTGTCCCATGCATTCAGTATTTCAGGGCCTCAGCAGGGCAGATGGTGTTAGTCCTGTTGTGTGAGGAAGAAACAGGCACAGAAAGATTCCGTGATTTGCCACTAGCACACAAGTCTGGACAGAAGTGGGACTAAAACATAAGTAGAGACTCCTAAGCCCAGTGCTCCCACTGCCACCCTAGAACCCCATAGGACCATTAGATTTTGAAAGGGAAAGTGGAGGCAGCCATCTTCAAGAGGAAAGATGGGGCCTTGTGTTCTCTCACACAAATTTCTTTTTAGTATAAATCAGCAAAAAACAAAGAGTTGAGAGTGGTATAGAATGGTTGCTGGGGGACAGGTCCCATGCTTTCTTTGCATGATTCATTCAGCATGTGCTTACAAGAAATTCCTCCCAAGTTCTGGAAATTATACTTACCCCATCAATCTGTGGTCTCCAGGCAGGAGTTATTCCCTTAGATGGGAATAAGCCCTGAGCACCTCTCTTAATGAAAGCTGTGGGGTGATTTCCCACTAGGGGAGGAGCCAAGTTGGCTGGTCCAGGGTGGCCTTAGACTAGATGCAGTTGATGGTGGAACCTGGAGCCTGGAGCCTTGGGCCCATCTTTGCCAACTATCCTTCCTAACAAGTTTAGCTTCTCAAAATCCCTCTTGCACTGAGGCTCCTGTCTCCTACACACTCCCTTATTTCCTCCCAAGTCTTGGGAGTCAGAAAGCAAGGAGAATCAGAGGAGAAGCTATTGTCTGAGAAACTGAGTTTCTGATGTTTGGTAAAACTGCTCCCTCTTCCCAGTGAGCCAGGGCTCCTTGACATGGTGTCCCTGTTTATTTTCCCTCCCCTAGCCACATCTAGTCTTCTTTTGTTTTATTTTCTGGAGAGGTGGAATGAAAAGATATCTTTCTGCCACTTTATCACCATTGTACAGTTAGTTACCATTTTTTTTAGAATCTGCTATGGCATGTCAAGAACTATAGTAAGTATGTATATTAAGAATATATTGCAGGCTGGAGTTGTGGCTCAGTGGTAGAGCTCTTGCCTAGCATGTGTGAGGCACTGGGTTCAATTCTCAGCACCACATAAAAATAAATAACTAACATAAAGGTCCATCAACATCTAAAAAGATATTTTTTTAAAAAAGAATATATTGCAACCAGAGAGATGGAGAATTGAGCTCTATATATGTACTATGACTTGAAATGCATTTTAAAAAATAAATAAAGTATTAAAAAAGAATATATTTATCAAAAACTGTGAAGGGTTGAGATTTTCCCCTACTTGCAAGCTAACAAGTTTAGCCTTGCAGTTCCATGAATTCCAGCAGAAGACACAAGTTTTCTGAGTCAGAGACCAAGAACAGTTCACAACAAAACGAGTAGCCAGAACTTCATTTGTTTGTTTTCCAAATTCCAATTTCCAAGAGGAGATGTAGAAAGCACAAGTGAAGCTTGTTCACGTGGTGGGTTGTATTACAGAAGAGAAGCTCCAAGCTTAAGGAACCTGAATCTTTTATAATGGGCAGTAAGTCTACCTGACTTCTGCCCCAGAAAGATACATTGTTACACCAGACAGCAAACAAATGGGCCCTCTGCTGTGGACAGAGACACTATGTCTGCCTTCTAGGATTTTCTGTTTATTCAAGCATCCTTGAAAAGACAGTCTGGAACAGAAGCTCTATTTTTTGTGACATTTGTCTCAGCACATAAGACCTACAGATATGCAAGAGACCACAGAGAATCATCTCTTAACACTGTTTTCGCACATCAGTGGAAATAGGCATTGTTTTTGCCATTTTTTAGATGAGGAAAATGAGATAAAGAAAGCTAATGTGTCTAGGATTCTACAATTTAGGAGGCAAGGTCTGGGTGAGCCCAGACCTGGGCTGCATACTTAGGGACCTAGAGCAGGTGACTGTAAGATATTCAGCGTGGGAAGACACAGCCTTGCCTCTGAAAAATTTACAACTGGGGAGATGGAACACACCTTACACATGTCTGAGAAGTGCAGTGGACCTGGGTGGGAGCTTGAACTAACCTCTAACAAATACTATCCAGCAGGATAAGCCTTCTCTAATAATATTTGTCTCTCTCTCACATGAACAAATTGCCAGCAGATAGAATTTCTTATAAATTGTTCTTCCTTTGCTTGCTTGCTAGAAATCAACAAAATACAGTCAATCCTCTGTATCTGTGGGTTCCAAATGTGAGAATTCAACCAACCGTGGATTAAAAATATTTGGAAAAAAATGTGTCTGTATTGAAAATGTACTGTCTTCTTCTTATTATTTCCTAAACAGCACAGTATAGCAACTATTTATGTAGCATTTACACTATATTAGGTATTATTTGTAATCTAGAGATGATTGAAAGTATATGGAAGGATGTGCTTTGATTCTATGCAAATACTATTCTTTGTATATAAGGGACTAAGGGACTTGAGCATCTGGGGATTTTAGTACCTGTCTTTGAATCAATCTCCCAATGGACATCCAGGGATAATTGTAAAGGAACATGTAAATCAAGTGTTAAAAGAAACCACTGAGCTAAGCTACACTCCTAGTCCCCAGTTCTTTTTTTTTTTTTTTCTTCAGAGATATGTTTGTTCCTGGCTGTGATTTTTTTTTTCCTTTTTCTTTTCTTTTCTTTTTTTTAGGTACTGGAAATTGAATCCAGGGATACTCTACCACTGAACTACATCCTTGATACTTTTTTATGTTGAGACAGGGTCTTGCTAAATTGCCCAAGCTGGCCTCAAATTTGCAATCCTCCTGCCTCAGCCCCCCAAATCGCTGTGATTGCAGGTAGGCAACATGGTGCTCAGCTGGCTGTGCTTTTAAAAATATTACTTAGAATATACCTTAATTTTGGGTTAGTGTAGTCATTCCAGGTTACTGTAATTAAATATCCCTTATTTTGTGTCTTTCCACAAAAAGCATCCTGATTCTAGAGAATCCTCTGTCTCATCCAGCCTCAGAATCTCTCATGGGAGCCCAAGTTGGAAGGTGACTTGTCACATTTGGGGGTTTGAGAAACAAGAAGTGAATGTATTTGGTTGAGGCAGAGCAGATATGGAGAGGGGAAGAGGATGACTAGACAGACAGGTATGAAATGAGGAACAGGTCCCAAGAGGCCTTAATTCCAGGTGAGATTGTATTCTGAGCAAAGAGACAACCACTGAATGATGGAGGCTGGGAATTACTTGATAAAAGCAATGTATTAGGAAGCTGCACTTAACATACCAGCAGCCATGATGGGAATGAACTCCAGTGAAGAGGGCCTAGACACTGTGCTTCTACACTCCCACTGCATGTTATAATCACTCAGAAAGCTTTTAAATAACACTGATGCCCCTGCTCCACCCAGGCCAATCACATCAATATCTTTGGGAGTGGTGGCCAGGCACTAATTCTTTTTCAAAGTTCCCCAGGTGAATGATTGCTAGTGGGTATGGGGTTTTTTTAGGGGTGAAGAAAATATTCTGGAATTGGATTATGGCGATGGTTGAGGAACTTTGTGAAAAACTGCTGAGTTGGACACTTTAAAAGGGTAAATTTGGGGCTGGGGTTGTGGCTCAGTGGCAGAGTGCTTGCCTAGCATGTGTGAAGCACTGGGTTCGAATCTCAGCACCACATATAAATAAATGAATAAAATAAAGGCCCATCAATGCCTAAAAAAATATTTTTTAAAAAAGGGGTGAATTTTATGCTATGTGAATGGTATCTCAATGAAAGGGGGGGACAATAAAGTGTAAAAGAATTGTAAAGTGTAGGACATACATAGTCACATGATTTTCAATAAAGACACAAAAGATGTTCAATGTGGGGGAGTCTTGTCAGTAAATGGGGATGGAAAAACTGGATATACATATGAAACAAATATTAACCTTGACCATCTACCCCATACCATGTAAACGTAAGATGTGGGTTGTTTCACATGTCTCCACTTGTGGAAATATTAAATGTTCTTCAATGAATAAAATTGTTTACCATTGAGCTGGGCACAGTAGTGCGTGCCTATAATCCCAGTGGCTCAGGAGGCTGAGGCAGGAGGATCGCAAGTTCAAAGCCAGCCTCAGCAAAAGCGAGGCACTAAGGAACTCAGTGAGACCTTGTCTCTAAATAAAATACAATGTAGGGTTGGGGATGTGGCTCAGTGGTTGAGTGACCCTGAGTTTAATCCCTGGTACCAAAAAAAAAAAAAACAAGAAAAGAAAGAAATCGTTTACTGTTGAATGGTGTTAATGTTATGAATTGATTTTGCTGATCTAAGGCAACTGTAAATCTTTGCCTCCACAAATCTTTGCAATTACTACTATGGTCTTACATTGTCAATAAGGATATTAAATATTTATTTATCTATTTATGGTGGTGCTGCGAATATGAACTCAGGGGCTCATGCATGCTAGACTAGCACTCTACCACTGAGCTATATACCTCAGCCCCTAAACATTCATTTCTTTACCTAACTTGTCAGGCTGACCAAGTAGGAAATAGCTGATTGAAAGAATTAACTTTAAAAAAAATCAAGCAGATAAGATTAGCTCTCTGTATCTCAGTTAGATGGGAGGAGGAGAAACTTTTCTATGGCTGGAGATTTAAAGTAAGTTAACACTAACTCTATGTCAAAATCCTGACTGAACCAAAAAAGAAAAATCCATTGGTGGCCTGGCTCCAGTTGACACTGTTCTAAAGGCCAGCTTCGGAGGTGCACTCACACGTTGAGGTGGAAGGCAGCCTTTGGCTTCCATCAGGATTGTAGCTCTTCACAGGAACAGAAGTACAGGGCCTCTCCTACCCGAGCACTCTCTAAGATGGTAGCCAGGCCTCTAGGTGGGCTTCCAAACTGGCACCCATCTACCCTAAACTTAGGAAATTCTTCACATGCCAGGGACTGAGGAGGATGGATCATCTGCGGCACAGCTTTTGCCATTCTCTTCTCTCCTGAGGATTCCTCTGTGAGAGGGCCAGGCAGGAGATAGGGCAGGAAGAGGCATGAAAACTCAATAAACAACTTGTTAGAATATCTCAGTGAAAGGGAATTGCTAATATGAAAATATTAGCAATGGAAAATATGAAACAGGAATGAGGTAAGAGTTTCACTGTTGCTTTCCTATTCCTACTCAGCTCAGGTGATTGAGAGTTAATCTCATAACATTTTGTCTCTATTTTCTGCATTAGTTTCTGGGGCTGCCATAACAAAGTACCACAAGTAGAGTGACTTAAAATAACAGAAATTGATTGTCTCAGAGTTCTGAGGGAGAAATCTGAAATTGAGGTGTTGGCAGGGCCAAGCTCTCTCCGGAACTCTCAGTGACTCCTTCTTGGCCTCTTCCCAGACTCTGGTGCTTTGCTGGCAAGCTTTGGTGTTCCTTGACTTGCATTTGTTTAACTCTGTTCTCTGCCTTTGTAGTCACATGGATTTCTTTCTATGTGTCTGTCTTCACATGGCCATATTCTTATAAGGACATTAAGTCAAATTGGATTAGGGATCCATTCTACTCCAGTATGACCTCATTGTTCACAACTTAATTATATCTGCAAAACTACTGTTTCCAAATAAAGTTACATTCTGCAGTATTGGAGGTTAGGACTGCCAAGATTTTTGTTTTTATTTTTTTGTAGCAGAGATTGACCCAGGGGCACTTAACCACTGAGCTACATACATCCCCAGCCCTTATTATATTTTATTTAGAGACACAGTTTCACTAAGTTGCTTAGGGTCTCACTAAATTGCTGAGGCAGCTTTGAACTCATGATCCTACTGCCTCAGCCTCTTGAGCTTCTGGGATTATGGGCTTGTACCACCACACCTGGCTCAAAATATCCTTTTGTTGATACATTTGGTGAGTGTGTGGGTACCCAGTTCCACCTATCACACTACCAAAGAACATCAATTAATTGCCAGAAATTGCACATAAGAATCCAAATATACATTTCCCTACCTGAAAGGAGAAATTAAAACTAAAAGAAAAATCATAAACTTTTGTAAGATGCAAAAATTAAAGTTTTTCCCCCCTTAGTGCTGAGTATTGAACCCAGGGTGTCACACGTATCAGGCAAGTATTCTACCACTGAGTAACATTCCCAGGCTGACAAGATTAAGTTTCTATGGAGATAATTCAGGAGTTGGAGGTATAGCTCAGTGTTTGCCTAGCATGTGTGAAACCCCTGGTTTAATCCCTGGCACTATAAAAAATTAAAAAATAATACCAATAATAATTCAAATAAAATTTGATTACTCCATTCAGGTTAGTGTCAGAAAGCATATTAGAATGCAGATTAAAAAGCTGATAAGGTGACATAAAAATTGAAGATAGTATATTAATAAAATAGAAAATGAAGCAATAAGTAGTATACTCTACTGTCAAATCATCTTCTGGTTTGACCATATCAACAGTGCCACAATCTAATCATTTATTTCACTTAACATCTGATGACTTCCTAAAGCCAATCACAAAATTCTGACATTGTTTTATGTCCACAAAATCCAATTCAACATGAAATAGCTTGTGTAGATTACTTAGCACATTTAGCTGCCATCATTAGAAAAAGAGATGTTATGAGAGAAAGGCCATTTATTTAGACTTTTCACTGATGAAAAAATTTAGTCTTCTGCTTATAAACTGTACCCCCAGATTAAATTCTATATGAATTTGCCAGGCGAAGTGGCATATGCCTGTAATCCCAGGAGCTAGGGAGGCTGAGGCAAGAAGATTGTGAGTTCAAAGCCAGCCTCAGAAACTTAGTGAGGCCCTAAGCAATTCAGTGAGACCCTGTCTCTAAATAAAATATAAAAAATGTCAGGGGGCGCTGGGATTGTAGCTCAGTGGTAGAACACTTGCCTTGCATGCGTGAGGCACATTAAAAATAAAATAAAAATATTGTGCCCATCTACAACTAAAAAAATATTTTTTAAAAAATGGCTGGGGATGTGGCACAGTGGTTAAGCACCCTTGGGTTCAATCTCCAGTACCAAAAAATAAAATAAAATAAATTCTATATGAACTTGGAAACTGAATAAAATAAGACTGGATCTCATATCAAACACTATGGACATAATTGAATTTTTATAAATCTAATCATAATCTAAATCAGAAGTTGTCAAGCTTTTTTTAAAAAAAGGACTAGGAGTGGAACTCAGTGGTGGAGAACTTGTCTAGCCTGAGCAAGGCCCTGGGTCCGATCACCAGCACACACAACCAACCAAAAAACTAAAAAAGGAAAAATAATGAAACAAAACAAAACAAAAAACCAGATAGCAAATGTTTTATGTTTTGCAGTCCATATGGTCTCTACCACTGCTGCACAAAATTAGCCATAGACAATATATAAATAAATGTGCATTATGGCTATGTTCTAATAAAACTTTATTTACAAAACCAGAGAGCAGGCCATATTTGGTCCATAGGCTATAATCTAATCTAAATACACCAGAAGACAGCTTGTTATGTAAACTAAACTTGTAGGAAGTCCTCCATTATATTAAAAAGTCCTTTCAAAATATATTTTTCATGTTCCCACCCTGGCATGCTTTCTTTTGTTCTTTTCTTTCCTTTTTTTTTTTTTTTTGTAAATTGAATTTAGGATATTGGATTTGCTACAAACAAGGCAAACCTACACTGAATGTCATTTCAACTGGAAGGAATCTTGTGTAGTGATTTTGCTTAGTCTCCTAATAGGAAATAAACCTGTGTCTAAATTGCCTTGGAAAGATGAGAATTTGATGATCCACTAAGAGCTACAAAAAAGATTGATCCAAAATTGCCTTAATAGTCCATGATGTCCTCCAAATAAAACTGTTTTTCCTTTTACTAACCTCAATCTCTTGCTGCTATTTAAATTCATTTCTTCTTGGCCTATATTCTGTAGAGAGAGTGAACATCAGTATGTCACTTCTTTCAATATTACTCACCTCTGGATGACAGTTCATTCACAAAGTTGACTAGAGATAATCAAGGATCACCTGGCTATAGGTAGCATGTCTCCTTGAACAGCCTGTTGAAGTCATAAGTATTTTCATAGAGGCAGGGATGTCTTTCTTTAAATATTTAAACAATTCAATGTCCATAATAAAAAGGGTTCTACAATCAAGATGAAAAATACAAGTAAAACAAAAGTTAACAGATAAGCTCAGATAGTGTGAATAAGAAAGAAAAAACATTAATAAATACAATAATGCTCAAACTCACTAATAATGAAAATGCAAAATTAAAACAATTATCTTTTTTCTTTAACCTCAGTCCTAAATTATTTGTGATAATACCTAGGGCATTATCATGCATGAAATCCTGTTAAGCAAGAATGTTAGAGTACAGAACAATACGTAGAGTTTACATATAATCACTGACTCTTAGGTGTGTAAACACAGAAATTATGCACACTGGAAAACATGGAAGAAGATGAACAATTGTCAAGAGAGGTCATCTTTGTGGGTTGAGATTATGGGACATCTCACTTTCTTTTCTTTCTTCTTTTTCTTGCTCTTGTACCAAGGATTGAATCCAGAGGTGCTTAACCACTGAGCCACAGAGCCACAACCCCAGCCCTTTTTTATCTTTTATTTTGAGACAGGGTCTCACTAGTTGCTTAGGGCTTCGCTAAGTTTCTGAGGCTGGTTTTGACTTTGTGATCTTCCTGGAGGTGGTGATGTCTTAGTATAGTAATTCCTCAATGCTTTTTTCCAGGGGAGGGGGGAGTGTGGTACTGGGGATTGAACCCAGAGCCTTGAACATGCTAAGCAAGCATTCTACCACTGAGTTACATCCTCAGCCCTTTTTATTCTATTTTAATACAAGATCTCATTACACTGTCAAGGCTGGCCTTGAACTTGAGATCCTCCTGCCTAATCCTCTGGAGTAGCTGGGATTACAGGCATGTGCCACCACACCTATGTAAATAAATGGATATCTCTATCTAGACTTTATTCCAATACTCTTCCATCTCTGTAGCACTCTAAGCGGGTAAGGTACTAAAGAAATAGAAAAAAGGGGGAAAGATCAAATGGTCATTGTACTGGTTAAAATGTGGTTTTAAAACATCCATTATTTATTTGTTTAACACAATTGGCTTCTGTAAATTCATGTGGGGAGCCTAAAATCATTCTCTGAAAGAGAACTAGCAAAATCCACCTCAAAAATGACCTGTGGGAAGAATCTGACAGATGTATCACAGATGGGCTTCCTGAGCCTGGCAGAGGTGAATTTACTCTGGAGTTTTTCTCTGATGTCCTTACTTTCAAGGCTCTGAAAAGAGCCCTACTATGTATTCACGTAGTCAGATGTTTCTCTAAATTTTGCAAAAGGATGCTGGGCTTGGTGGCACATGTCTGTAATATCAGCTACTTTGGAGAATGAGGCAGGAGAATCCCAAGTTTGAGGCCAGCCTAAGCAATTCAGAGAGACCCCATCACAAAATAAAAAATAAAAAGGGTTGGGGATGTAACTCAATGGTAGAATGCCCCTGGGTTCAATCCTCAGTGTGAATAAATAAATAAGAAAATTAAATTAGATTTGCACAAGGCAGATAGTATCATCCCAGTCAATTAATAAACTACTGTCTCTTTCTGCTCCAGCTTACTCTTTATCATGTTTTCCCTCCTGTAGGGTGAAGGTTGAGGGATTGTGGACATTCTAAATAAATATTGTCCTTAAATTGGTTTGCTTCTAAATAAATATTCACATTTAAATTTAATTTAAAATTTTCATCTTAATGATAGCACTTGCCTATTCCCCCCCCCCCCGCCAACACACACACACACACACCAAGATCTGTCTCTGTATCCTGGTTGTTATCTCACAAAGAAAAAATACCAACTGTTGGCTAGAAACCAAATCAATTAAATTGCACCTGTTTGAAGAAAGGGTGACCCCAGAATGGGCATTGTCAGGCTCCAGACTAGTAAAAGCCCAGAAACTCAGATATGGGCATGTTTACCAAACACTGGCGGGGATATGAAACACACACAGCCAGGATGAACAAGCCATTGAGATCATTCGCTATGCCTCATTCCACCCTCCCCACTCTCTTTTATAACAACTCCATCTCCCCAGAAGCCCTTGGCTAAGAGCCATGAACCTCTGGCAATTAACTCAGAACATTCACAGGCTAAAAAATTACCAACTTGGTATTGTATGTCTTCTAAACATGGGTCAGCTCCCTCAGAGTCCAGTCAATGCTGTGACCAGTGACAACATTCAGGTCTGGATTTGCAAGGCTGAAATCAACCTGGGCAGCCTGATCTGGGGAGCCTGGGATGATCTTTCATGTTGATGTCTCCACTCCCAAATTGTGGCACTTTAGGGAAATGTTGATATCTGGGAAACCAGAATATGACACTTTCTTTAGGCAGAATGGACCTTCAACTGTGATTGAATCGGAACACCACAACCATGCCACCTCCAGGTAGATTTTCCCAAATAAAAACAGATGAATAGATTCTCAAAATGTATTCACACCTCTGTTGATGAAAGAGAATCTCCAACCATATAGGAAAATAAATTCTCGGCTTGTTTATCATTGAAGCAAAATCCTTTCTGCTATGGTTCAGAAAACTTTCTCTTTCCATTTCTTTCTCCAATTCCCTTAGACCGATAGTCCTGTCTTCTGATCACAGCTACCATATGCCAGACTCTGAATGTTAACTATTTGCTGTTCTCCCAACTGCTTTGCCAAATAAGCATTATTGTTTTTCTTACACAGAGGGAGAAACTGAGTGTTATAGATGTCAAGCAACCTGCCCATAATTACAAAGCTATTAAGTCATAGAAACAAAATTAGAATGGTTTTCCTTTCCTTTCCTTCCCCTCCCTCCCTCCCTCCTTTTCTTCCTTCCTTCCTTCCTTCCTTCTTTCCTTCTTTCCTTCCTTCCTTTCTTTCTGTACTGGGAATCTAACACAGGGCCTCACACACTGAGCTACATTCCCATCCCTTTTCTAAATTTTGTATTTTGAGAGAGTATCATTAAGTTACCTGGCTGGCCTTAAACTTGTAATCCTCCTGCTTCAACTTCTTGAGTGGCTGGAATTCCAAGCACATGTCACCACGCCCAGCTTAGAATGATGCTTTTCAAACCATTCTGCCTCTCTCGAAGTTTCCAGTATTTTTCAGATTACTTTGAATCCAGAGGAAATAGTGAGATTTCAGTCCTACTACATACTTACTTTTGTACTCTATTTATAATGGTGTTAGACTCCTAGGAATTCACCTGTGACTGACTTGGCAAAGGGGCAAAGGTGCCAAGGTATGTATAGATATTACTTTAAAAATATACTTAGAAAAAAAGTCACTGCCATTTCAAAGCTTCAGAGGAGGAGGTCTTTTAAAAAGATTTTTGGCTTCTCCAGATATCACAGAACCTCTGAGATGCTGCTAACATTCTCATCTTGTTTGGGCAGGTGGCTTCACAGATGCATACTTAGATAAAAATGCATTGAATTATATACATAAGGTTTGTGCCCTTTATGCTATACTTCATTTTTTGGGGGGGATGCCAGGGATTGAACCCGGGGATGCTTAACCACTGAGCCATCTCCCAGCCTGTTTGTTATATTTTATTTAGAGACAAGGTCTCGCTGAGTTGCTAAGGCTGACTTTGAACTTTCCATCCTCCCGTCTCAGCCTCCCAAGCTGCTGGAATTACAAATGTGTATCATTATGCTTGGCTATACTTCAATTTTTTAAAAAGACATGGTACAGTGTATACAGAAAGCTTCCATTTGCATAAAAAAGAACTAGGAGACTCTCTCTGAGGACATGTGTGGATAGGCATATAACATCTGTGGAATGATGCACATAAAACTGGCAACATTGGTTGTCAGGGCACTTAAGAAGGATGCAGGGGACTGGAGTTGTGACTCAGTGGTAGAGCACTTGCCTAGCATGTGTGAGGCACTGGGTTCGATCCTCAGCACTGCATGTAAACAAATTAAGGTCCATTGACAACTAAAAAAATATTTTTTCAAAAAAGGATGCACGGAGGATGAAGACTTGTCTGCATGGTACACCCTTCTGTATCTGGTGAATTTATACTATATGACTGGTTTATCTATTTCAAAAATTAGTAAGTAAATAATTGCAAGGAAAAAGAAACACAAAACCCCAAAGTTCTCTTGAACTTTGCCAATCTGGTTGCAGTACTTTAAGGGAATGCAATCTTATTAGGGAGAACTTTCAGGTACAGTATTCTATCTTTCCAATATTGGGAGAAGTGATGAGGATTTGCACTCTCCCTTTCTGCTGTAGTTGTTCTGACACTTGGCTAATGATGGTAAGGTTGGTGGGCACAAGGAAAAGGAACATCTAATATATTCAGAGGCACTGATCATTACCATGAATGAATATATGTCAGGGGTCTGATTTTACATTTTTTCTTTTGTCTCTCAGCCCTTTGTTTTCCTTACATTTTCATAAGAAATAAGCGTGTCATAGAAGGTAGAGATAAGAAATTCAGAGCAAATTATTTAGATAATCTAAACTGAAATGCTACTGGAGTTAAGGAAATATGTGAAAACTAGAAAAATAGATGCATCTATGTGTTTTTTTCACACTCCTGTTCCTATACAACTTGTCCTCTTCCTCCCTGACTCCTGAGATGTCTTGTTCATTCTCCCCTGTGACAAACACACACACACACACACACACACACATACACACATACATACACAGTGCTGGGATTGAACCCAGCACCTCATCCATGCTGGGCGAGTGCTCTACCACTGAGCTACATCCTCAACCCCAACTTAGTCATTCTTTAGATGGTGTTTTTGTGTTGCAATTGTCATCTTGAAAATGTTTGGCTGGGGCTGGGGTTGTAGCTCAATGGTAGAGGTGCTTGCCTAGCATGTGTGAGACACTGGGTTCAATTCTCAGCACTGCATATAAATAAGCAAAATAAAGGTCCATTGACAATTAAAAAAATATTAAAAATAAAAGAAAGAAAATGTTGGTCTGTACTGTTATCTGCAGATTTCAGGCCTCTTTGCAAGAAAGCACGTGAAGAATGAAAAAAATAAATGATAACCATAAGATAGTAAAATTCATTTCACAAGCAGACCAAGGGAAGTTTAAAAAAACACACCCTTTCATCAAGACTTTGTTTCCTCTTAGCTTAACTAAACTCCCTATAGTATGTCAATAGAACCTTATACTCCAATCTGTCTCTGAGAAACTCTAGAAGATAAGTCTACCATTTCCTAAAACAGGGTTTCTCAACCTCAACACTACTGACAATTTGGCCTTGGTAATTGTTATGGTTTGGATGTGGTGTCCCTGAAAAGCTCACGTGTGAGACAATGCAAGAAGATGTAGTAGAGGAGAAATGACTGGGGTATAGACTTGACCTAATCAGTGAATTAATCACTGATGGGATTAACTGGGTGATAACTGGAGGCAGGTGGGTTGTGGCTGAAGGAAGCAGTTCATTGGGGGCATGGCTATAGGGTATATATTTTGTATCTGGAGCATGCAGTCTCAATCCCCCCCCCACTGCCTCGTTGTTCTGGTTGGGTCTTTTATTCACAGCAGAGAGAAAGCTGATTACAACAGAAGTTCTTTGTTGGAGGGGCTGTCCTATACTTCCTAGGACATTTAGCAGCATCCCTGACCTCTATTCACTAGATGCCAGTAACACATCCCAGTCATGGCAACCAAAGATGCCCTCAGACATTGCCAAATGACCCCTGCATTGGAGAGGGTAGTGCAAAATTGCCCTTGGTTGAGAGCCACTGTCCTAAAGGATGTTACCTAGAAATATTTATTCTAGGAAATATGCTAGAATCTCTTTTTTCTAGAAAATAGCATGTGTATATAGGAGTGTATATATACCCAGAGAGTTCATCCTTAAAGAGAATTGATAAGCATTTAGGGAAGAGTACTGATGTCTATCATTTACTTTGAAATATGTAAAAAACAAAAAGAAGATAGATCTGAGTGACAAATAGATGGCTATGTGATTAAAAAAATGAGTATAGGAAAATGTTAATTGTGGAATTTAGGTGGTGGGTTCATTGTAACATTCTTTCAGCTTTTCTGTGTGTTTGGAAAGGTTCATAATAAGATGTTGGGAAAAAAAGAATCCATGCATATTTAACTATCACAGCCAGGAAATCAAGAGGTTCAATTCACTTAATTATCTTACAGGAAAAAAATGCAGGAAAAGATCTTTTTCAGTACTGACAGGGATATTCTTTTTCCTCCAAAACTGTGCTATTAAATCTAATTAATCTAATCACATAAAAAACTACCTAATAGTCATGGGGCAGTTCAAAATACTGAGCAGTGTCTAGAGTTGAAAGAGAACTGAGATTCATTAATTGTCGTATTTTGTAGAGCAGAAGCTAAGTCCTGGAGAGATCATGCCCTGTATTTTTAGAGAACTGCTTTTTCAGTCTTCAAGTTTCAGGGATTCTTTCATAATCTTGACACTTTGTTAATTAAAAATAATCTTAAAAACTATTTTCCCTCTAGGAGCTTCACTGCCTAATAAAATCCAAGATATTGAAATATTCAAGTTAAATCAGATATATTACCTTTTGTAAAACCCTTCTTGCCCCTAATTATGGTGACTATTGCCTTTAAGGATTTCATTAGACCATAATTCAGCCAGTGTTTATTAAGCTACCATATATTAGGAACTGTGTGTACTGTACCTACCCAAGGGCACTAGAAATTATAGAGATTTATGCCAATGTGAAATGGCTATGCTGTTGTTATCCTGAGACTTTTGGATTCAGATAATTCCATAAATAGGCTAGGGTTTGTGAGTTCAGTCGTTTGCAACTTTTTTTTTTTTAGTTTATTTAATTGCATTTCAAGTCATAGCACATATAGAGAGCTCAGTTTTTCCATTTCTCTGGTTGCAAACCAGATAAAGTTACACCAATTGTGTTTTCATACATGCACCAAGGGTAGTGATGACGATCTCAATCAACCATCTTTACTATACCCATTCCCCTTTCCTGCCCCCCTGCTTCCCCCATGTCGTGTCCAGTGTTTCTCTATTTCTCTTATGTTTCCCATTCCCACCTCCCTTATTCATCAGCATCCACTAATCAGAGAGACCATTCGGCATTTGGTTTTTTGGGATTGGCTTACTTCACTTAGCATAATGCTTTCCAGTTCCATCCATTTGCCTGCAAATGCCATAATTTTATTCTCTTTTATTGCTG
>PVHX01025182.1:0-22757 GCA_004024805.1 Geosciurus inauris | reverse complement strand
AGAGGGAACGCTTCCAATTTTTCTCCATTTAGGATGATATTGGCCTTGGGCTTAGAATATATTGCTTTAACGATGTTGAGGAATGTTCCTACTATCCCTAGTTTCTCTAGTGTTTTGAACATGAAGGGGTGCTGTATTTTGTCGAATGCTTTCTCTGCATCAATTGATAGAATCATGTGATTTTTATTTTTAAGTCTATAGATGTGATGGATTACATGTATTGATTTCCGTATGTGGAACCAACCTTGCATCCCTGGAATGAACCCCACTTGATCGTGGTGCACTATTTTTTTAATATGCTTTTGTATAATACAACATGTTTTTATGACATATTGTGTAGAGCTCCCTGCTACTCAAGGATGGGTACAGGAAGATCAGTTAAGAGATCACTTTTTAAATAAAATATTTAAAAAGAGCTGGAGATGTGGCTCAGTGATTAAATGCCTCTGGGTTCAATACCTGGTACCAGAAGAAAAAAAAAAAAAAGATCAGGCCCTTTACACGGGTTCCATGACCATGTGCCAGAAATGTGCTTCTTGCTACATATTTGACTTCTCCGGAAGGTGAGGTTATTCTTTACATGTTTACAGATGAAGAAACAGAGACTGGAGGGAGAGGATTGAATAAATTGCCAATGGTCATTAGGGAATAAGGGACAGAGTCCTGGTTTTGAACCAAAAGCTGATTCCAGAGCCCATGCTCAACAACTCTAACTCCCAACTACTTACTATACAGAAGTCAGGGAAACACCCATTTTCTTTGATGGTCTAATCTTATTTTTATGATCTCTCAGACTCTTCTGACTAGGAAAAATAACCAACATTAACAGGAAAAACTGATGTTTTTAAAGAAAACCATGTTTGCCTAGAAGAAAATAATTAAGACAGTGATTCTATTCACTTATTAAGATGCCCTAAGTTAGAATGATCATTTGCTCCAATAACAAGGGTGGGTGGGCATTTATTCTGATTTCCTTTGATGATGTCTGCTGCATTTTTCCTGCTGTGTGACTATTTTCCCCAGAAAGTCATACTATTGCCTTATTCCTACTTTAAAAAATCATTAGTGTAGTTGCATCACAGAAGAAGGAAAAAAAACCAGATGTGTGATCTGCCCATGAAATAGAGTTGTTTGCCCCACATGAGCACAGCCTCTTTCTTATGCTGGCTGTGAGCCTGTCCTCATGCTGGGGTGGAGAAGCTCATTACTGCTCACAGTAACCAGGAAACAGGGCTGGACAAAAAGGAGAAAGGCCCAGAGAGCTCCCACAAAATTGAACCCGGAAAGTCTGGGCAGCTACTAGAGTCATTTAGCAGCTACTTCCTTGAGCTTTTTGAATAAAAGTGCAGGGCTAAAGAAGGTTATTCTGGTGAACTGGAGCATTGCCTAACATTTGCCAGTGGATAGAAGCACCATGGGGTGGGTGGCGATTTAAAATAATGGGTGTGTAAGTAGATGATACTCATTTGTCCAGCTTGTTATTACTCAGTTTTGATGTCTTTCTGTGCCTGTGGCTAGCCTAGAAGCATAACGAAGTCTCTTCAACTCAGAAATTTTTTCAAGCTTTGGGCACTGCACCTCCCCTTCGCTTTTCCTTTCATGTTGATCTTCTTGGCTGTCCTCACTGTTTGCTTCGAAGAACTTCTGCCACTGGAGTTGGTGTGCCCTGCCTAAATGGCATTTCAGCATGGATTTCCCCAGGTGCCTCGCATCCATGCCTAGATTAACGTGTCAGTGGCATATGGAGCAAATGGCCTGTCGTTCAGCTTCAGAATCAGTTTAAAATATCTGCCAGGCTGCCAGTGTTTGAGGAAGGAGAGCAACATTGTCTGAAAATTATTTAGAGTGAATTTTCTTGTCTAAAAGCCAGAATCTGGCTTCCTGCCCTTCTCCATTTCCCTCTCTTTCTCTTTCCCTTGATATCTGAGCTAAAGAAAGAAGCACACATTCTGAGGTTGAGTAGGGAGGACCAAAAGTAATTTTGAGAATGGCTTTTGTTGCATTGGTTTCTTCACTGCTCCCAATTCTTGCTCTTTTCCCATAAAGAGAAGCGCCTAGCTTGTGCTTTTCACATACTTTAGCATTTGATTCTCTTAAAAGCTTCTGTATAGTGATTAACTCCATTCTGTAGACAAGAAAACTGAGGCTCAGAGACTCAAGTGTGTTCAAAGCATACTGTAAAGAAGTGGCAGAATAACCATTCAAACCTGGGTCTATCTGACTGCACAGCCCAAATTATTTTCACTCAGTTAAGTTCACACACTGACCACTGTCTGAACAGATACTGTGTATACATTCAAGTGTCTCCAGGGAGGGGGAGAGATTTTTACTGCAGTTCAACAGGCAAAGCTCACAGCGGTCTATGTCCCTGTAGGCACCATGAGCAAGTGTCCCTGGATTCTTCTTGGGCAAACTCCTCATCCTGCTCTTCTCTTAGTGTATTTAATGGTGGGTCATTATTACTGTTTTGTTGCCTGAAGGTTTTCTTACTCCTAAATCCACGTGCTGGAGCCGATCCTGCTGTCCTTGGGATGAAGTTTCCTTGGTGAGTGATGACCTCAAGACTGGAGGCAGCTGACTTGCAAGCAGAGAGGGGGGATGTCAGAGGTTCCTCAGCTCAACTTGGGTTGATGAACCAGAATAATCCTGGCAGCAGGACTCATGGAATCAGCCTCAACTGGCAATCTATTTCCAGAACTACTCTTTCTCAATTTTTGTGCTTGAAGTAAAGCATGTTTGCCAATTTTTCACTTACAACCTCTTTTCCTCTAAGTATCCCAAAAGCACTCTGATCTATTGCCTGGATGAGTGGTCTCCACAGCACCCAACGGTTATCATTGGGTGCACTGCACTCACTGGCTGCTCATTCCCATCATTATTCTCTACTGTACAAGAATCTTACTTGAAATGCCTCCAATTCTTTAGTATTTCAGCAAAATTCTGTACCTGCTTCAATCTCCTGTTCAATCTATCTCTTCCAAGAAAAGTGCTGCAAACTAGTCTACCCTCCCAGCAGCTTCTTTATTTCATATACCTTACAACGATAATAACAGCTTTTGTTTAAAATTATTTTTTAAAAATTTTTTAGTTGTACATGGACACAATATCTTTATTTATTTTTATGTGGTACTGAGGATCGAACCCAGTGCCTCACGCATGCGAGGTGAGAACTCTACCACGGAGCTATAATCCCAGCCCCTTGTTTAAAATTATATAATTGTTTATTTGAATTGCTTATTTGAACAAGTACAGGACCTGTTATCATTTCAATAGGAGGAGTTCCCAAAAAACACATGGGTGAGACCATGCAAGAATGTTCAGAGGTGAAATGCTTAGATTATGGAGCTATAATCTAATCAGTGGATTAATAATTTGAAAGGACTACTGTATTGGTTGCTAACTATAGAAGGGTAGGATATGGCTGGAGGAAATAGGTCACTGGGGGTGTGCCCTTGGGGTTATATTTTGTCCCTCGTTCCTCCCCGCCTTCTCTCTCTCCTTCTAGGCTACCATGAGTTGAGCAGTTTTCCTCCACCCAGCTCTTCTGCTATGATGTTCTGTCTTACCTCCAGGCAAGAGTCTAGAAGTTGGCTGGCCATGAACTGAACCTCTAAAACTGTGCACCCAAATAAGCTTTTCCTCCTCTAAGTTTTTCTTGTCATGCGTTTTGGTCACAGCAACATAAAACTGACTTAATTCATGACCCAACAATTAAATGTACAAGTAATCAAAATGAGGAATAAGTCATCGTCTTGTCCCAGCTGCCTAGTTCTCATCTCAGACACATTTTGTGACCAGTTCCTTTGGCCTCCTTCTGAGGCTTCCAGAGATGTCTTTATATGTGTAGTTTTTTAAAAAATAGATCAACAATGTTTAAGAGTAATAGTTAACATATTACTAGCAATTATGTAA
Organism: Geosciurus inauris; assembly: GCA_004024805.1. Classification (NCBI taxonomy): domain Eukaryota; kingdom Metazoa; phylum Chordata; class Mammalia; order Rodentia; family Sciuridae; genus Geosciurus; species Geosciurus inauris. The sequence continues at coordinate 18,845 of PVHX01025182.1, read as the reverse complement.
AAGGTTCTATACTAAGCACTTTACACATATTATTTCATTGAATCATCCCAACAACTTTATGAAATGGGTACTCATATGATCCATATTTTATAAAGGAGAAAACAGAGACTCAGAAACTTCAGGAATTTACCCATGATCATACAGCTATAATGTAGCAGAGTTGGGAATTTGACCCCAGGCTATCAGACTGTAGAGCTCGAGGTCTTCACCACCATAGTACATGCTTTAAAATGACTGTATCAAAATAAATCTGGTTTCCCAGCTAAAGTAAAGGGTACTAAGGAACAAAAGAAATAGTGTGAGCAGAGGAAAGAAACAAACACTTGGGAATCAAATTCTTGCTTTGAAACTTAACTAGCTATGTGACTACAGGTAAATTTCCTAAACTCTGAATTTCCACTCCCTTATCCATAAAGTTGGGAAAATGCTCATCTCAGAGGGAGGCAGGAATGTGGAAAGGAGCAGGGGAAGTAAACTTGTAAAACAGCTGGCTTAGAAGAGGTATTCAGAAACTGAAGTTACCTTGTCAAGAGCCATGTCTGTTTTTCCACATTTTTTTATTTGTTCTTTTTAGAGATGCATGACAGTAGAGTGTATTTTGACATATTATACATACATGGAGTATAACTTACTCTAATTAGGATCCCATTCTTGTGGTTGTCCATGATGTGGAGTTAACACTGGTCATGTATTCATATATGAACATAGTAAAGTTGTGTCTGATTCATTCTGTCTTTCCTATTCCCATCCCCATCCCTTCCCTTCATTCCCCTTTGTCTAATCCAATAAACTTCTATTCTCCCCCCCACACACACACACTTATTGTGTGTTGGCATCTACATATCAGAGAGAACATTGGGCCATTGGTTTTTTTGGGATTGAAGAGCCATATCTTTTTAAGAATACATTTGCTATTTCTAAATGACCAATAGTGTTAAGAATCTTTACTTGTGCTTGTTATCCATAGATGTTCTTGGGTAAAAGTGTCTGTTCAAAATTTCTAATTAAAAAACATTGATTTGTTTTCTCAAAAAAAGAAAAGAATACATCTGCCAGCTTAGGCTGTTCTGTGCATAATAGAAAGAACATAGGAAACATCCTTGTGATGTTTAGCACAAGACAGACCTAACCTTTCCAGTGGCAGGAAAATACTACACAGAGGTCCTAAAAGTAAATACAAGACAATAAATAGGCTTTTGCACCTGATGCCCATAGGGCTAGCTCAGGAGGGAATCGTCAGTCATTTGTTGGCTCTTCAAAGAAATACATGGAATGATTTGGAAGACTGGTCTGAAAGTTATACATATTATAAATCTTCTCTGATGTCAACAAGCATAAATAGAGTGTGGAGGAAAGGGCAAACTGAGGAAACACTTTTAGGAACTTTGCTTGCAACATTCTTCCTCCAGATACTCTCATGATAACACCTTCATCTCCTTCCAGTCCCTTCCTCAGGGTCCTCATGACCTTCACTCTGTCTCCATTCTCACTTTATTTCTATTTTTTCATGACATTTTGTACCTTCAGTCAAGTTATCATTGCCTGCCTATTGCATTTGTTTTCCCTCATCTGACTCATGTAGAATGTAAGTTTCCTGAGGGATGGGGAGTCTTTATTTCCACTGATATATCCTAAGCACTTTGAGCAGTGCCTGGCCTGTGGTAAATGCTTAATAAATATTTATTGGAGGAATAAAGTTTTCAGATAAAGGAACTAAGGCTAAATGACTTAGCCTAGATAATTTTACTAGTGAACATCAGAGTCAAAACTAGAATTCAGTTTTCTTAGTCACTCAAACCAGTTGTCTTTCTGTAAGATCATAGTTTTAACAGCAGAAGGGTGTATGTCTAGATAGAGAAGTGGGTTGGCTATTGAGGAATCCAAAACTGGAAGTGAGTAGATATAGACAAAATAACTGAATCGCAAAAGTGACAGCAGGAAAAAGAAATAAGCCACAGATGTGGATGGTTGTGTTGATTTTTTTTTTTCAAAATTTTATTTAAGTACCTGAGACTCTGCTGTCAGTTTATCTAGTGAAATAAGATTCATGATCAATGTGTGGAGACGGAAATTTCAGACCTCATTATACACAAACTGAAGATTATTCCTTTGCTGTCACTACGGCATTTGACACACCAGTGAAAACAAAAGGAAATCTGTCTTAGATGCCCCTTTTAGCTTTGACAGATGTGGAGATGCAGGAGTTTGGGGTGTTAATTTTTGGTTGAATGTTAAATGTGAGCATGTCCAGAGATACAGCTAGAAACACTACTGCCTTGTTCACAGTTTAAGGCTGAAGGCCAGTGATGCACTAAATTTCAGTCCAGGATTTTATGCTCCCATTCCTACTGCCTTTATCTCAAAAGGAGGAAACGTTCTGCCTTTTCCTAGGTCAACCTTCCACCTGAATTTGTGGTCACATCCCTTTCTCCTATCACTTATTCCCTCTTTGTTAATCTTATGTTTGTCTTTTCCCTACTTGTGCAGATATGCTCAAGTCTCCTCCATGCCAATGCAAAATAATAAAAATCTTCCTACAATCTCTTGGATTAGTTAGCTATAGATGTGTCTCAAAGCACCCAAAACTGTGGCTATACACAGCAAGCATCTGGACTACTCACAAGTCAGTGAGTTATCTGGGCAATTCTGCTGATCTGAGCCAGGCTCAGGTGATTTCAGTTGGTCCTGGAATCCCGGCTGCATGTCCTCATGTGGACACAGTCAGCTGGTATGAAGGCTGGATGAGCTCGTCAAGGATGGCCTCACACACATGCCTCACAATTAGCGGTTATTAGTTATGGTGGTACGGGTGACTGGGCCACTGATCACTGATTATCCAGCATGTTTGTTCAGGCTTGTTCTCAAAGTAGCAGGATTGAGCAGGAAAGAGAGATAGAGAGAAGGCATGCAGAAGTACATAAGAACTGGTATAATATCACTTCCACCTTATTTCATTGGCAAAAACCAGCTATAAGGCTAGCCCAGGGACAAGGAAATAGACTACTTCTTGATGGGAGGAGCTAAAAAGTCCCATCACAGGGAGTTTGGATTTAGGAAGAGATGAAAAATTAAGGTCAATTTTTCAATCAACCTACTGTATCTCTCTTCATCCTTCATCTTCTATACAGGTCTCCTTTCCTTCATATCCAAACTTGCAGAAGGTAATTGTCCAGTCACTTCTCACTTAAGATGACCTCACCTCATTACCACTGTTTCCATTTTGATGAAACTACTCTGTTTAAAAGCCCTGCTAGCTCAAATATCAAATGTACTCTCAGTTCATCTTACTTAACCTCACTGCACAATTTGACTCACACAGTCATTCCCTCCTGCTTAAAACTCTCTTCCCTTAACATCTCTGATTCATTCTCTCCTGGTTCTCCTTCTACCCGACAAACCATTCCTTCACAGATTTCTTTGGCTAACTGGTGTCTCCTCTCCTGGCTCTCTGGTGGTTCCTTATATTTCTATTTCTCTCCCTTTTTTTTTCTTCTAAACTCTTTTTGGAATTTAATTCAGTCAGGTGGATACTCCTTGTTATGGTTTGGATATGAGTTGTTGCCCCAAAACTCCTGTGTTAATGCAAGAGCTGAAACCTAATCCATTTGATGGGTTAATAATTTGAAAGGACTTCTGTACTGGGTGGCAACTGAAGTGGGGCATGGCTGGAGGAAGTAGGTCACTGGAGGCATCCCCTGGGGATTGTATCTTGTCACCCTGGCTTCTCCTTCTGTCTCTCTGCTTTCTGACTATCAGAGGTGCGTATCTTTCCTTCACCATGCCCTTCTATCACAATGTTCTACCTCACCTCAACTCCAGAGCCATGAAGTCAGCTAATCATAAACTGAAACTTCTGAAACTGTGAGCCAAAATAAAATGTTCCTCCTCTAAGTTGTTCTTATTGGGAATTTTCATCACAGTCACAAAAATCTGGCTAACACAGTACTATGCATATTTATTCTATCTCTAAACCTCCAGATATAAAGCTGGTTGTTGCCAGAGGTTCCTCAAACACATCCAAAAATAAGCTTAATATCTTTTTATAAAATGCAATTCTATTATTTTTTTTTATTAATGAAAAACTTGGGAATTCTTTCACTTTATCAACTAGAAACTGAGAACTGTTCTTCATTCCTCCTGCCCTGGGCTCCCTATAACCAGAATACTGTCCTATCCATTTATACCTCTCAAGTACCTCCTAGCCCCATTCCTTCCTTCTGTCCTCACTGCTGCTGCCTAAGTTTAGGTCTTCATTTTCTGTTGCCTAAACCAATGCTAGAGCCTTTCCTTTGCTTCCCTGACCCTTTTCTACAACCAGAGATCTTTCCAAAATACAACTCCATCAGTGTTACTTCTCTGCCTTACACATTTCCACTGACTTGTTTCAGTCAAGGTAAAAATCTAAATGTTTTGAATTAGTGATCACAAGTTGTGCAAAAAAGAAATGTATTCCATCTCATTAAAAAAAAAAAGATTTAGTATAAGGAAATGGGGTCTCTCAGGAGGCAACAAGTAAAACCAGAGAGCAGAGAAGTTCTCAGGGACAAAGACTCATGTTTGTGGTTACTTTCCCGCTGCCTTCAGTATCTCATCTCTCCTTTCTGGACTTTGCCCCTATGGACTCTCCCACCCTGCATCCCACTTCTCCATATTCATCAATGCACATGCATTTTTTTGGAGGAGGATTGAACCCAGGGGATGCTTTACTACTGAGCTATATACCTAGACCTTTTTTTAATTTTGAGACACGGATTCACTAAGGTGCTGGGGCTGATCTCAAACTTGCAATCCTCCTGCCTCAGCTTCCTGAGTCATTGGATTTCAGGCATATGCCACTGTGCCTGGCACACATGCATTCTTAATCTAAGCCTGCTTAACCTTCATATCTCTTGGAAAAAAATTATTGGAAAAGAAAATCCTATTGTCTTAGCTTGTGTGTCAATTGGTTATGACTATAAAGGGATGAGGTCATATGCACAAGACATGAGAGTTCATGTTCACAACTTTGGTGAAAAGAATAGAGAAGAATGTTCTTAGAGAAGACAGTGTGAGCTGGGAAGGCAACTCAAACAAGTATACTATATTGCTTAATGAGGCATATGGTATTTTCTAGTCTCAACTCCTTTCCCACTCCAAGTAAATAGAACTATGCCCCATTATCTAAACAAATCATTCTCCTTTCCCTATGTTATGCCCAACACCTGCAATATTCTTACCCTCCTTAAGCTTCATAGAGCTCTCCTTCCTATTCCTTAATACCCAGTTTGAATGTCACCTCCTCTATGAAGGCTGCCCTTGCCCTTGTGAGTTGCTCTCTCCTTTAGAAATGCTTGCACTTTGCACATAGTTCTATTGAGCACATATCACAACAAATTGAAATTGTTTTCTCCTTTGCTAAATTATGGGCATTGGTTTATTTATTGGCAAGCACCATCTGACATAGTTTTGGGCACATAGAGTTCCAAAATTTTTATTGAATGAGTAAAAAAGTGAATAACCAGATTCTCTAAAACTGTGATTCTCAAAAAGTGCTTCTAGATCAGTGGCATCAGCATCATCTGAGAACTTGTTAGAAATGCAAATCCTTGGACCCCACTGCAGACCTACTGAAATAAATTCTGCGAGTAGGTGTATCCCACCTGCTAAGACATCCATGTCCTAATCCCTAGAAACCATGAATATGTCATGTTATGTTATGTGGCCAGGGGAAATTAAGGTTGCAGATGAAATTAAAATTGTTGACTAGCACAAAATTATAAGCAGATTACATTCTTCATATTAAACACCTTTATATGCACTTTCAATGAACAGTATATATATATATATATATATATATATATTTTTTTTTTTATCAACCATCTTTACTATACCCTTTCCCCTTTCCTGCCCCCACCTCCCCCATGTCGCGTCCAGTGTTTCTCTATTTCTCTTATGTTTCCCATTCCCACCTCCCTTATTCATCAGCATCCACTAATCAGAGAGACCATTCAGCATTTGGTTTTTTGGGATTGGCTTACTTCACTTAGCATAATGCTTTCCAGTTCCATCCATTTGCCTGCAAATGCCACAATTTTATTTTAAAAAGAAGAGATTACCATGGGATCATCTAGGTGGGCCGATTTGTCACAAAGGCCCATAAATGGGGAAGTCAGAGACAGAAGAATCAGAACTAGAGGGGTATCATCATAAGAAAGACTTGATCATCTATCACTGATTTTGAATATGGAAGGAATGTAAGCAGCCCTTAAAATCTGGAAAAGACAGAAAAAACAGATTCCCCCCAGAGTCTCGGGAAAGAAACTCAGCCATGCTGAAACCTTTATTTTTGTCCAGAAGACCATTTTGGACTTCTGGCTTCTGCAACTGTAAGATAATAAATTTATGTTGTTTTAAGCCACACAGTGTGTGGTAATTTGTTACAGCAGTGATAGGAAATTAATACAGTAGGGTCCAGCAATCTGTTTAGCAAGCCCTCCAAGTGATTCTAAAATTTCTTTCCACTGTGCACTCTTACACCTGGTATTAAGCCAAGTGTAATCCTCATCCTTCTTTCTTACCTTTGCTTGACTCTCTCTGCGTGTTCACCATTATATACTAGTCCAGGGCTGGCACTCAGTAGTAATAGAAGTGGCAGCTAATATTTATTGAGAAGGTCTATACATGACTTAACCAAGTCCACATAATAAGGCTGTCAAGTAAATGATATTAGTATCCTTTATTTTATAGATGAGGAAATAGAAGCACAGAGAAGGAAATAAACTTTCCCAAGGTCCCCATACCCCATAGTAAGTGTAAAAGCTTAAACTCAGCCTCATCCCAGAGTCCATGTTCTAACCCCATATGCTATGTGGTCTATAAGCAGAAAGCAATACATATTTGATTGGTGAATAAATTAAGAAATGAATGAGCCAGGCACAGTGGCACAAGCCTGTAATCTCAGTGACTTAGAAGGCTGAGACACGAGGATTCCAAATTCAAAGCCAGCCTCAGCAACTTAGTAAGACCCTGTTTCAAAACAAAAACTTTTAAAAGGGCTAGGGATACAACTCAGTGGTAGAGTACCCCAACTTAGTGAAATCCTATCTTAAAATTTTAAAAAATAATAAAAAGCTTAAGTATGTGATTCAGTGATTAGGTGCCCCTATGTTCAATCCCCAATACTACAAAAAAGAAAGAAAAGGAAGGAAGGAAAAAGGAAGGGAGGGAAAGAGGAAGAAAAGAAAGAAAAAATGAATTAATAATGAATAATAAATGATAAGTCTTACCTGAGGACTTCTGAAGCAATAGTGAGAACCACCAATAGTGGTTCTCTAAACGGATTTCACTGATTCAACAGAATGAGGAGAAACACTCTTTACTTATGTCGATGTAGGTCAGAGGACTTAGAGAAACTACTAGACCTAGAGAGGAAGGCTGGACTGGCTAATGATGGCCAAGGGTAGGACTGGGGAGAGTCCATCTTCTACAGAGATTCTGACTGTCAGGAGTGAGGAAAAGTTAAAGGTAACAGGAGAAGCAAGTCCGAGGCTATGATCACCACATCATCACCAGCTCTAGACTAGCCCCAGAACCTTGGAAGCCAAGGCCTAAATTATCTAGATATATCTGTTGAATGAAAGAGAATTTTAGTGTGACATTGATCTAAGCTCTTCAGACATAAGTTTCAAGGTGTCTGAGAAAGATCTCTGATTAGACTCACCAGAACTCTCAGGTGTGACACATGTGATATGAGGGGAAAGGCTGAGCCATGGTCAATGAACTGGAGGAGCTGGAGGCCCAGGGAGGATAGCTAGAACAGGTACTGACAGGTGGTCAGGCTTGAAGACCTGAGGGAATAGGGGTATTCTAGCCAGGAATTCTAGTGCCCCCATTGTGTGGTGCTAGGTGCTTTTCCCTATTTGAACTCTTGGAAGAAGTGTCCCAGTATGTGGGTAGAGTACAGGAAGACAAAAGAAGGAAGGCAAACACTCAAAACTCTGGTTGGCTGACAGGGTCAGGTCATGGGATCTCTTCACAGAGGACAGACTCAATGTATTGGATTGGGACTATGGCAGGCCCAGGCTTTGCAGAGAACCAGCTCAAAGCAAATCAGGGCCTTGGGAAACGAGACAAATGCCAGCTACAAACAGAAATTTTGAATAAGTTCTGTTGATGAAGCCTAGCTGAAAACACAGAGGGCAGGGGAAAGCAAAGGGCAGAACTAAACTTTAGGAAGGAAATAACACAGAAGCGCAGTGCATAGTGCTGAGGCACTATAGTCAGGGAGGGAAGAGGCAGAGCTACAGTGGGTAAGAGTACGAAACAGTGCCATATTGAAATATTCATGACCTGAGTTCCTACAGTTACTGGGTTAAGTAGGAGGAAAACCGATCTGTTGATGTCAATGAGAGTGATGGTGGGAAACTACCTGATCATGTGCTGTGCCCAGCCTGGATTTCTTGGTTGTTTTATGCCACAAAAATTTAGGGTAATTTTTTATACAGACTTAATTCCTGGAATACCAATTTTCATAAGTTTTAGTTTCATTTTCAAAATAAAGTCTAGTCCAAATTTTTTTTTAACTATAATAGAAACTGGGAGACCCACTTTAAGGGGATTCAGTTTGAATGACCTTTTTCTACTATCAAATTACCTGCAATATTTTGCAGGGAACCCTGCCTCAAGCTCCATTGTTCTATGCACCATGGCAGATAGACAGATGAGTGAGCCAAGCTGCAGAAGAGAGTGGGAGGGAACAGGAGGGGAGAAGAACCCAAGTTAGCTGCAAAAGGCCTAGAACCCAGCCTAGCATAGTCACAGAATGCTGTGGAAAGATGACAGCATTTGGTGCTAGATGTTCCTGGGTTCTAAATTTCACTCAATTATTAGGCAGTAGTTCTTTCTTTGTTAAATTTAATGCTAGATATTTGACATTCAGATAGGTTATCTGGCCAGAATTAGTAAGTATGAGAGTCAAGATTGACAGCCAGATCTCTCTAATAATGAAACTGGAGCACTTTCCTTAGCAAGCTGTCTCCTCTTCAGTGGGAACAACTTCTCAAAGTGGGTCTGGATCAGAGAGTAACTCAGGGCTTATTCCAGGGATAGGGATAGAGCACACTTTCTTAGGAATGCCATTTGTAGGAACTATCAACTAAAAGCTTATATTTAGAGGGGCTCAAGTAGGAAGCATAATCAGCCAGCAGGTATAGATTTTTTGTAATTTAGGAATACAATAAACATTACCAACTCCACAGGGCTGTGTAAGAGATCTTGTGGAAAGTGTTTACAAAGAGCTCAGTACAGGGCACAGAATGTAATATGTTCTTAATATCATCAGTCATAATTTGTCCTAAAGAAGATGTAAGAGGTTCTGCTCCTCACCTGCATACAGGGAAGTGCTATAATATGTAGCCTTAACAGCAACACATGGAAGAAATGTAGGCTGAAGTAATAAAGCAATTACATAACAAATTTCCATATGCTTATTTTTTACTTGACCAGGAAATTTTAGGTAATTAATGTTTGAAAAAGAATCTGAAGGAAATTAGAATGGTGTCAAGGTTCCCTCATATTAATGTCATGTGACCCCCACAGCCACCAAAGCCATTTTGATGGTGTTAAGAAGACTAGGCTCAGAGTACCTCATTAAAACTTCTCCAACAATAGCTCTAGCCTCCATGAACTGTTGTTTTCTTCTCCCTTCCTGTGAAGTCGCCCAAGTTGCCTCTGAATGGAAAATTGCAAATGAACAGCACTGGAGGATACTTCATAACGTTCCTTCCTCAGTTTCCTACCTTGTTGTGCACCTTGATGATATTCCAAGAGTATAAAACAAAGATGACTCACCAGGCTGAGAGTCTGGATGAGAAGACCACACCCTCAGTCCAGGCTTTCTTTGTTTATTCTATTTTTTCCTTCCTCAGAGGCAACCAGCAGAAACCTCTAGAATTTGTTTGAAAGCCCTCCTGCTTACCTCCAGCACTTTGACCTCCCTAATGTTCTTGTAATGTGTGTTGGTTGTGGGAGGCATGTCTCTGTCCATAAAACCAGAGGGGAAATATTTCTATCCAAAGAAAATTATAATTAATTGGTCTAGAAGTCTTAGAAGAACTTAAGTTCTTCACAGTGATATGGGGACTATACTGCTAGCCTGTGACTGATTCAAGAGTTTCTTTTCTCACTCACATGTCAGCTGCCACAGGTTTTCTGCATTTTGACCTCTTGTTTTCTTTAGTAAAATAAGTCTTTTCATTTGAAATTCTCATCTTCCCATTAATTAGTGACAGTACTATCAGAGCTCCTTTCATAACCATATAATCTGGGCTATAACCCTACTTCTGTATCAATTTTTGGTGCATAACCTTGACTCTAGCCACCTAAGAAATACAGAATCCAAATCAAGTCTGTCTCCAGGGTACATGTGAAAATATGCTTGGCCTGTCCTACCTCCCGTTAACTCTGCCTTTGATACAGGGTCTGTCTTCTAGCAGGCTTTGAGTAAGGCAAGAACTCTTTCTGGATGCATTCTTTGCATTAAAGAGAGCAGGGCAGGGGGTGGGGAGAAAGAGCTATATTATCAGTGAGTATCAATTATAATGAGGCATTTTTAGTGGGGCTTGATAATGTTGGAACCAGGGAACCAGCGGCCTCTGAGCTGAGATCCTGGCAGCTGCGTTTTATTAACCGGAGTCAGGGTGTTAAGCAGATTTTCAGACTTGATTGACAGAACCCTTTCAGCACAAACCCTGGAAAACTATTAGGAGAAAAGAATTCCATCGAGGCATTCTGCCTGTAATAGTTTTAATACAGAAATGCATTTCCTCTGCAGCACTCTGAGCTCATATAATTTCCAGAGCGAGTAGCATTGTGGTTCCAGTGTCATTTACCACAACCAATTATAGGACATCCTGACAATATTTAAAATAGAATTGGATCAAGAAAATGCTCTCTCAAGATTGTGGTCTGACAGGAAAAATCTCAGAATTACCAGTAGCTCTTATACCCCATCTCTTTCAGAAGAAGGAAGAAGAGGAAAGAGGAGGCAAAGAAGGAGGAGACATGATTTAGGAGCAAGAGGTTGAACAAAAGCATAAAAAGCAGGATACAGCTACTTGACTACCCTTTGTATCCTTCAACATTCTTTTCCATTGCTGCAAATCTCCCAAATACAAGAGTTGAACAGTCTTTTTAAGGCACCAGATTCACTTCCCCAAATCAGAGAATGCATAAAGCCACTGTTGTGATCAGAAAGTGCTACTCCAGTGGCAGTGTCGACCCATCTCCTGGACCAACAGAGAGATGTCTTGTCTTAAAAGGATCCAACAGACAGTCATTGCTAGTCTTTGCATTAATCACCACAATTTCATTACAATGTTACACTGGAAAGAGCTGTTAGGAAAGTCAAATATCACATTTTTTTTTGTTTTCAATTGTCTTATTGAGTTATTGGAATATAAAAACAGTATATGTTTGTTGCAAAAAAAATCAGAAAGTAAAGGAGGAGGCAATGAAAACAAAGGATATTATCCAGGGATAAGAACTGCATGCACATTCAGAAACAAAAATGTTTTCAGATAATACACACCATAGTGTAACTGCTTTTTGTCATTTGGCAATATGCTGTGAACCTTTCTCCATATCAATAAATATGGATTTACATCACATATTTAAAGCTGCAGTGTATTATTGTGTCATTATTTTAACTAATCCTCATCTGATGAATACTTATGTTCCTCTGCCCCCCTTTTATGCCTGTTTTAAATAATATTGCAATAACATTCCTATACACAAATGATCTTCAAACTTCAATGTGACAAAGAACTATATGAAGTATTTAAAAAATGTGAATGTATAAACCTCACATCTAGGTATTCTACTTCAATAAGGAAGGTATAAGACCTAGGAATCTGCATTTTACCAAGCACTACAGTGATAATGATGCTAGTAGTCTTCTAGCCACATGTTCAGTAATATATACCTTTGCAAACTTTTCTAATCCTTAAGACAAAGTTCTACAAAATGTTTTCATTTTTACAATGTCTAGGCAGTGCATTTTGACAATCTATCTCCTTTTTATTATTCTGTTGATTAAAAAAAACAGATTGGATCATGAAGGCAGGTATATGCTCCAAGGTAGGCAGTATGTTGGGGGTACAGATCAACAGGGTAAATCTGTTTACAAACTCTCAGAATTGGCTCCTAAGCTGTCTGTGGGAAGCAAAATTCCTTTCCAAGGAATCCCTACACCCTTCCACTGGAACCTGGTCATGAGAAGAGTTGAGGAGGGGTGGTGAAGACACAGGTGAGAGTAAGAGTGAGCTCCACATTTTGGCTAGAGATGTTAGTTCTGAGAGGGGAGGGTGCCTACAGGTTGCCATTTGCACTGCAGATTGCTACAAACAAGTGGTCATGAGATGCTCCATTTCCAAGCCCCACTTGAACAAAATTTTCATTTGACTGGCATTCTGTCTCCACACTCAGTTTTCCAGGAATTTGAAAAGGGAGAGTAAGAGAATACAGGCATCTCTCCATGGATATGAACATGCTTACGTAAATGGACATACGCTCCACCAAACAAAAGTACAGACTCTCCTGCTTACAACCTGCAGACTCCAGAAGGAGAGGACTACCAATTATAAACCACATAAAGAACAATTTGGGGGCTGGGGATGTAATTCAGTAGTAGAACTCTATGTGAAGTCCTGGGTCTGATCCCCTGCCCCACAAAAGAAAAAAAATTTTTTTGTCCAAGTTCACAAAATAAGGAAATTGAACAAGTTTAGGACTCCAATTTGAATCACATAAAGGAAAAATTTTTGTCTTTTCTTTTTGTGCATATGTTATTATAGTATGATGTTGGGGTCCTCCCAGCCAGGTATCAGTCTCCCCCCTCGGCCAGCGGGGAGGGCATGCTACAGTATGATATATATATGCAGAAAACTAAACTCTAAGTATGCAGACTGGTCATATGTTCACAAAGTGAACACATTGGTGTTACTAGCATCCAAATTAAGAAAGAGAGTAATACTTAGCTGGGCGTGGTGGCGAATGCCTGTAATCCCTGCACTTTGGGAGGCTGAGACAGGAGAATCACAAGTTCAAAGCCAGCCTCAGCAAGGGCGAGGCGCTAAGCAGCTCAGTGAGACCCTGTCTCTCTACATAAAACACAAAATAGAGCTGGGGATGTGGCTCAGTGGTCAAGTATCCCTTAGTTCAATCCCCAGCACCAAAAATAAAAAGAAAGAAAGAAAGCAAAATTCTGATCCCAGAAGTCCCCTGGTACCTGCATGCAGTGACTATTCTCCCTAAGAGTAACTACCATGCTGATTTGTAACAGTCTTAATTGGTTTGACTTGTTTTTGAGCTTGATATAAATGAGATCAAAATATACAAGCTTTTTATTTTCGATTTTTTTTTTTTTTGGTACTGGGGATTGAACTCAGAGGTACTCGACCACCGAGCCACATCCCCAGCCCTATTTTGTGTCTTATGTAGAGACAAGGTCTCACTGACTTGCTTAGCACCTCGCCATTGCTGAGGCTGGTTTTGAACTCGCGATTCTCCTGTCTCAGCCTCCCTAAGTGCTGGGCTTACAGGCTTGAGCCACTGTGCCCGGCTTTATTTTCAATGTTTTTTTACTTGATTGTATAGATTATTAGTTTAACTTTTCCTACCATCTGCAGACCTGTCCCAATAGGGAAGCAGAGATATGCCTAAAAAATGAATGTAAAAGAATATACTTCAAATAAGTCAATGTCCATTTATGACATTAAAATTGAATGGCTTTATCTAAGTTGAGCCCAGCTGAATTTCTGGGGCCCTCATGCCTGTCCATAGTAAGATAATAAGGATTCTAAAGGTTACTCCCCAGTGTGCATGACAGACAATGCCAAGAGCCAGTATAATGCAGTGGAAATAAGATTAGCTTTGGAATCATAAAGAACAGAGTTCAAACAGAATCATCTTCACTTACCAGGCATACTATCTTCGTGAGGTCATGTAATCTCTGTGGTGCTCAGTTACTTCTACACCTGTGAAATGGGGGGAAATCTCATTGGGTTACTGTGAAAATTAAGTAAGGCTGGGTACAGTGGCACATACCTATAATCCCAGCGACTCAGGAGGCTGAGGCAGAAGAATCACAAGTTTAAATCCAGCCTCAGCAAATTTAGAAGGCCCTAAGCAACTTAGCAATACTCTGTCTCAAAATTACAAAAATAATAATAAGAAGAAAGAGCTGGGGATGTTGCTCAGTGGTTAAGCACCCCTGGGTTCAATTCCTGGTACAAAAAAAAAAAAAAAAAAAAGTAAAATCCAAACACAAAGTACTTGGCATAAAATAGGTGTGCCATAAATGTTTATTCTCTTTCTCCCTTCAGAGATGAAACCATTATCTATCAAATTTAGCTTGGCAACTCAGTGAGACCCTGTCTCTAAATAAAATACAAAATAGGGCTGGGGATGTGGCTCAGTGGTTCAGTTCAGTACCCCTGAGTTCAGCCCCCAGTACCAAAAAAAAAAACAATTAGCTTGGATAACACAACCTAAATAAATAAAATTTCAGTGGCAACTATTTGAACCATTAACTAGCAAGTTTAAAATCATTTGGATACCAGGTTTGTGGTCAAGGAGCACTTAAATCTGCTGACAGAGTCTTTTTCAGAACTGAGAAATACGCATTCCTTGGAAACTGGTGTGGCATCATGTCCCCTCATATTTTCTACCATGCTGGCCGGGCTATTTGTTTATTAATGATTTCCACCACAAAACCATTATTATCCCAGCTTCCTGTGATGGCCTAAGAGCACACAAAATCATTTTCCAACAAGAACAGAGAGTCTCCAAATGCCTGTGCTTCCCGAGACATTATCATTTTATTAACAGCCATTATGTCATTTCATTTACAATGGCCTTTTCAGTTACACACACACATGATCGTGTAACTATCGTGTCATTTCTGCATTTTCACCAGGATACATATTAAAATCTCTGACAGATTGCTAATGAGCTGATGTTGGAATTACAGAGTAGTCTGTTATCATTTGTCCATTCACAGTTTCCTCACCAGCCCATCTGTGCTCGGAACACAGCCACCACAGAGCATGCAGGCTGGGACAGTTTCTCCATTTACACCTTTTGCCTTCAGAGGCCTCTGGGAAAGCCTGTCCCTAATTAAAGATTTTAACAAACATATTGCCAGCTTTCTAACACTGTTATTAAACTGTTCTCTTTTGTTAGAAAAGGTGCTGTTTGTCAGCAGTTTGTAGATTTAGATATTTAATATGTGTTTCTGTAGCCCAGCAAAATATTTGTGTTTTTTGAATAATTCAATTAGTATGTTATGCATATACCTATATGCACAATAAATACACATGGCACATATGCTATCAAAATCCTGTATAATTATTCAGACTCACAAGGACATACAAAGAAAATGATGTATTCTGTGGACACACAGACTTCTCTATGGAACAAGGTATGCTAGGACACCCTAGGACAGGACTATTAAAACCAAATGGTCAGCTTGAGATCATGACTCACATAATTTGAGACAAGGGCAAAGTATCTTCCACTTAAAATATTTGTTTAATCAAGGTGCATTGAAAATCTGGTTTCCCTGGCAGAATATTCTTAATTGAAGAGGATAGACATCCCCTTACCCTAAAGATTTAACTATTAGAGATAGGTTTCAGGGTGTAAGTGTGGTTGAGGAGTTGGGGACATGAAGTCAACAGGAGAGATTTTGCATCCCCTCTCTTATCCCCAGCATCAAATTTGGATACCCCTTCCCATCACACTCATTGCAGTAGAGTTGAGAGAATGAGAGAGAAGCAGAACTGAGAGTTTGCTGCTCCAGGAAAAAGCTTGCAGATTATTAATCTCTGCAGGGTGAGTGTAGATGGGGGTCACCCATCTCTGGTGACAAGCCATGTAAGGTTCTCCAAACTAAAGCAAATACTGAAGGCCTAAGGCCTTTTCCATCAAGGAAGGAATAATAATTCCCAAGGTTTCATTACTCTGGAATGGCTCTGAATGCTTTTTTAAGGTTTCACCAGTGGCTCTGTGACATTAAGGGGACTGTGAGTTGCATCTTTCATTGTGCAAGTTTAGTCGTCACTCATTGCTCTGAAATTTTAATGTAGGCTTTAATACTTTGACTTAATCCTTGAATTAAATATCAGCAAATCTGAGGGAGAGGCCACAAATCATAACGCAAAGTCTTTGTCCTGAAAGAATTTGCAAACTAGAGAGCTAATTCATATACATGAAAACCGTATGCTTTACCCAGCACCATCGGGTGGCCAATGCTCAGAGCCACATGATGGACACAGTCACAAGAGAGTGTGGAGTACAAAGATATCACTCTGAGAAAGGAAGTTAGGTAGGTCTCCGAGGGGGCAGAACCAGCACCAAATTGTTAAAAAGGTGTAAAAGGTATTTGTGAGAAGGGGAGAGGATACTGTCAACTGGAAAGACACAGGAAATGACAAGGAGACTTGTTTGGAGACTTTTAAGTAGCTGCTTTGGCTAAAGCAAAAGTTTGTGAGGGATCACTGAGAAGGCAAGTTTCAAGGGCCACTCTGTCAAAGCTAAGGATCTGTACTTTATCTTTTTTTTGTTCATTAGTGATTTGTTTTAATTTTCCCCCTTTTAAATAGATTTATTTTTATATCTTTTTCCTATTTATATATGACCATAGACATATTGTACATATACATGGAGTATAACTTCCCATTCTTGTGGTTGTATATGATGTGGAGTTTCACTGGTTTTATATATATATACATATATAAATGTATATATATATGTATATATATATATCTGATTTCTTCTACTATTTCCTATTCCCATCCCCCATCTCTTCCCTTTGTCTAATCCGATGAACTTCTATTCTTTCCCCTACTTATTGTGCATTAGCATCCACATGTCAGAAGGAACACTGGATATTTGTTTTTTTGGGATTGGTTTATTTCACTTAGCATAATAGTCTCCAGTTCCATCCATTCACCAACAAATGCCATAATTTCATTGTTCTTTATGGCTGAGTAATATTTCATTGTGTTCACATACCATATTTTCTTTATCCATTCATCTATTGAAGGGCAACTAGGTTGGTTCCATAGCTTAGCTAAATAGAGTTTATTTTTGAGAGAGCTTTTAGGGTCACAGCAAAACTGAGCAGATAGTACAGAGTTCTCATATGCCCCCTGCCCTCACACACACACACCCTTCCCGAGCACCATCTCCCAACAGTGTGGTACATTTATTACAATTGATAAATCTACATTGACACATCGTTATCATCCAAAGTCCATAGTTTAGTGTTTGTTCTTGGTGTTATGTATTCTATGGGTTTTGACAAATGTCTGATGACATATATCCAACATTACAGTAACACACATAAAAGTTTCACAGTCCTAAAAACCCTCTATGCTTCCCCTATTCATCCCTCCCTCTCTGCAACCCTTGGCAACTAGGAATCTTTTTATCATATCCATAGTTCTGCCTTTTCTAGAATGTTGCATAGTTGTAATCATACAGTATGTGGCCTTTTCAGATTGACTTATTTTACTTAGTCATGTGAATTTAAGTTTCCTTCATGTAATTCATGGCTTGATAACTCATTTCTTTATGTTTTTGTTTTTGCCTCTTAATCACAGAGTAGAAGCTTTTATTTCAGCAATAAAAAATGAAATAAATGGATTGATAATGATTAAGCATGCACCTCTACCTGAAGCTGCTGTTTGTTTTTGAATGGTCTAAATCTTTATAATTTCTTTAGTGCATGTTTAAATTTTTTGTACCCTGATAGAGAAGGTAAGTTAACTTCTTCCTTTGGCCATCTAGTAATGAGAATTATGTTCACCAGCTGGATTCCTTTATAACTGAAGGCCTCTAGATCCTCAGACTGCTGGTTCTACCTTGAAACCATACTTTAATGTAGACATTTAAGTATAGGGGAGTATCATAGTATAGGGAAGGGAGACAACCTGAAAGCTAGGGTATACTATATGAATGCTCTGTACATTTTCCAGACCTGATGGTCAGATACAAGATAAGGGGATTCATAGTTATGTGCCAAATTATTATTCTTCAACTTCTACCTTTTCAGACATACACAAAGATCTCCCAAAAAAATGTGAAACAAATTCACACAGAGACTTTTACCTATGTGGTCCCACCATCAAGTTAGAGAAAGCGGTTTCACTATCAAAATTATGGGAAGCAGTTAAGGGGGACTTGAAAAAAGCATAGTCCCACACGTGGCAACATGCATGTAATATTTTCACAAAATTAGCATTAAAAACAACCAAATACACATATGACTCTCACACCCCCACACACACAAAAGTAATCTTTGTTCATTCTCAGGTGACAGATGTCCCAAGAGTGACAAAAGGTAAGAGCCAATTCCTCATAGCCATTTCTTCAACCATTCCATCAATAGATCTTCCTTTCTTGCACTACCTTCCTTTTCCAGAAAGGTAATGCTGAGATCAGTCAGAAAGGCTTTCTGAGAAGACTGGCTTGGATTTTTGGGTCTATTCCAGTTGATTCAAGATGAATTGGCTTTTATTAATGAAGCACTCAATGCAAAGCACTCACAAAACAGGACTCAGCCCAACTGTCCAACTTTGGCCCAGGCTTGTCCATGCACCTCTCCCAACAAAATTTAGTCATCTGTGCACCAGCTGCTGGAGGCACTGCTTCTGAGTTTCCACCTTGATGAAATGCGGCAACTGTGGGTCCACTGCACTCAAACCAGTCACAGAGGAAGACCAGGAAGAATGCATTCCAGCACAACCATGCATGCCAGAACTCCACACCAACTCACTGACCTTTAGCTTATTTCTTTTTTTTTT
>PVHX01025181.1:0-22774 GCA_004024805.1 Geosciurus inauris | reverse complement strand
GCCTCGCTGTTGCTGAGGCTGGCTTTGAACTCGCAATTCTCCTGGCTCAGCCTCCCAAAGTGCTGGGATTACAAGTGTGCAACACCGCGCCCGGCTATTTAGGCAGTTTCTTAAAGATACACGTCTACATCACATTCATCCAATTCAGGCCTCGGTATTTATCCAAGAGAAATAAAAGCACATGTCCATGCAAAAACTTGTACACAAATGTTCATGCCAGCATTGTCTGTAATAGCAAAACCCTGGAAATGACTAAAATGTCCATTAACAGTGCATAGATAAACAAATTGAGAAATACCACTTAGCAATCAAAAAGCTTCAACAACTGATGCATGCAGAAATATGGATGATTCTTAATAATGATAAACTTAAGATGCCAGGCAAATAGAGTAGTGCATATTATATGCTTCCATTTGTATAAAATTACAGGAAATAGAAACTAACATATTACAACAGAAAGCAGAACAGTGGTTGCCTGTTGATAAGTGAGTAGAGAAAGGTGGGATGGAGAGATTACCAAAGGACACAAGGATACTTCTGGGGATAACGATGTGTTTGTTATCTTGACTGGAGCAATGAGATACATTAAAAATAGTCAAATTTTATACTTTAAATCTATGCAGCTGATCATGACACTTGTAACTCTGTAAAAACAGTTTAACAAAACTCAAATGTAGCAAATCTCTTAAGTTTTCCTTTAAAGTGTCTTATCCTCCTTTACAAAAAGACTCTGTAAGTGGACCACAATGTTTCAATAAACAGTAACCACCAAATAAATTCAACTCTTATTTCCAGTTGGACTGGCTGTTGGTCCAGCTGGATGTGCAACTTTGGATAACCCAGATGACTACATGATTGATCATTTGTTGAGGGAACCACCTATGTGACCTGCTGTTCTCCAGATAACATTTAATGTGCACATAAATTTCAGTAGAGCTCTGTTATTTAAATTGAAATTAATTAAAGTTAAATAAAATAAAAAGACAATTCTCTCAATGCTGGGAAACCCAGGGCTTCACACATGCTAGGTAAGCACTCTACTACTGAGCTAAATCCCCAGCCCACAAAAAATTAGTTCTCAAGTCTCGTCTGGTATTTAATAGTCATATGAGGGGAGTGGCTACTTTATTGGGCAGTGCAAAATAAAGAACATTTCCATCTTTGCAGAAAGTACTATTGGTCACTGCTACTTTGGAATTTTGCTTTACAAATGTGTGGTCCATGGATTGCCACTGGTGTTGCTGGGAAACTTGGTAGAAATGCAGTATCCCCTCCTGAGTGGGGGATTGCACACACAAAAGTGTGAGAAGCCCTAATCTAGAAACAATGGATTTTAAGGCATAGAGGGATTCTGTGTTGCACATTTTCTTGACTTTTGTTCCAGAGATGTTGGAACAAGGGACATAGGCCTTCCCTCTGAGATGCCAACTTGGAGTTGGGTAAAACCAAACAATGCTTATGAATTCAGGCTGGGTACTGGACAGAGGTAGAACACTGTGGGTCAGGTATGGGACTCAAGAAATCCAGGTTTGATCAAAGGTGACTAGTCACTTAGCTGAGGGTGGCAGCATGAGTAGCAGCTCCAGGAGGGGATGTGGATGTGCCACAAGTCCATTTTCACAGGCAGAGATGGGGCAGGCCTGGGGCCCAGACCAGAATCATGACAGTTCTCAGTTTGTTTGACTATTTAGAAGCTCCTGGCTCTGACTTTTTCCTTCAATCACAGATGCCACAAATCTCAAAGCTGATAGAGCCCCTTAGTGGAAATCCTCACCCCATTTTCTCTCCATGAATACAGTTTTGCTAATAATGCCACAGAGCTTCTTGTATTCCCTGCTGCCCAGCCCCCCACCCCACCCCCAGTCATTGAGCACCTCTGATGTATCAGGCCTTGTGTACAGGATGATGGGACTTCAAACATTCTAGAAGTCTGACCCGGGAGTGCACTGATGTGCACCGTTAGGATTTGATTGTTCTGGATAAATATCAAAAGTCCAATCGGTACACTCCTACCTCTTTCCTCCCCCTCTAAAACTGAATAAATGAGTCAGTTAGCATTTCACATTTGTTGAACCACGACCACACATTTCTAAACCTCAGTACCCAACTTCTGTTCTGCTGGGCTTCCTCATCATCATGCTGCTATTAAAAATTATTTACCCCCTGGGACTGCTTTTGGCCACCTTTATTTCATACTCTATTCCTCCAACAACCCCACTCAACCTTGAAGAGGTATTATTTTTTAGTTTAAGATCATTCTCCTGAGTCACTTCCACCTAGGCTCTTCCCAGCCACTTTCATAGCACCTCAGTGCTGTTGGGTAACCTGGCTGGTTGATGTGTGTGCTTGTCTTTTCTTGCTTTGCACATTTTCTTGACATTCATTTGTTTGTGCTTTCAAATCATTAGCAAAGATTTTAAATAAAACCAGACTGGACCCTGCTCTCTGGGGAGGTGCCCTCAGACCCCCACTCCTCTTGCTGGAGTGGTTTCTGGAGTCTTACATCAGCATCCTTTATTTATGACCTCCCAGCCTGTTGTTGAGTCCGTGTGACCACATTCTCTTCCAAAGCAATCTGAGCTGGCTTTAGAGTAGAAATGGCGTGGCAGGGAGATCATCACCCTTTGCCCAAGTTCCAAATCCTTGGCTAAAGACCTGGCTTTGCTCTGTTTTTCTTGTCTACAGAGTCTCTTGAACTCACTTCTTTCCATAAATCCTTTGTGTCTTTATCCTTTCCAGATGTTGATGGATTTTTCACTGCTAGCATCTGTTCTATTACTATGACTATCCAATTTACTGGCCAGTAATTTCCACAATTAGCTTTCTTTTGCTTTCCTTTTTGAACATTAACACCATGAGCACCATATTAATGACATCTTCTCACACTCTGCCCTTGCTTCTCAATTCCCTTATTAATTCTCCAATAATTTT
Source organism: Geosciurus inauris (assembly GCA_004024805.1). Taxonomy (NCBI): domain Eukaryota; kingdom Metazoa; phylum Chordata; class Mammalia; order Rodentia; family Sciuridae; genus Geosciurus; species Geosciurus inauris. Next base: position 19,843 of record PVHX01025181.1, on the reverse strand, counting down.
CAAAATTGTTTATACCTTACCTCAATATGGTGCAGCTCACAGCTTTACCTTCTTGGTGTCAGATTTAAGCATCAACAGAGGTACAACATATCTGAATTCAGAGCTATCAACCCACATTGCCAGTTAATTATTCAGGATTTTTAAAATAATTTCTTGAATCTCACTCAGATGAAAAGAGAAAGAATCATTGTAGTCATGATATTACTAGTGACTCTACTTATCTAGAAGACACTAATGTAGTCACTTAGATATCTAGCAAAAAACAAAGGGAAAAAACACAAAAAACAAAAAGTAGAAATAAGCAGAAAAGCCATAGAGAGGCCAAAAAGATGCCATGTAGTCCAATCTTGGATGACCCACATCTTTTCTACACCATTTGAGTTCCTGGCAGTTATCCCAGTAGTTTTCCTATATTCTCTATGGAGAGCAAGAGGAGGGTTTTCTAGTTTGCAGAGGCATTGTTTCTTGCAGCATGCTGGTGAGCAGGCGATTCCTTTGGCGTCTATCAAGCCAATGTAGTGCAAAGATCTGTGATTGGAGACTCAGAACCACAGGATTCTGAGAGAGGGAGAAGTCAGTCTGGTGGAATATTAGCCATTCAGTAACCCCTCTACTAAAAGCATTGCTCACACAGTTGCTAACTTAAAAGCAACAACAACAACAACAACACACACACACACACACACAAACTCCTGGAATTCTCTTCCTGTCTCTACTTAATGAATCCTATTTATCATCTGAGATCGCTTGATTCAAGTCACATTAGGACAAAAGAAAGAATCAGAAGTGTGTGTGGGCAGGGGACACAATGGCCCATGCCTGTAATTCCAGCGGCTCAGGAGGATCACAAGTTCAAAGCCAGCCTCAGTAGCTTATGGAGGCCCTAAGAGCAGCTTAGTGAGACCCTGTCTCAAAATAAAAAACAAGAAAGGGCTGGGGATGTGGCTCAGTGGGTAAACATCCTTGGGTTCAATCCCTAGGACAAAAAAAGTGTGGGGGATGGTTGCTATGAGCACTCACTGATAACTACGAGAAGTGATAGCTGTGAGGGAAGAGATAAAAAATATAAAAAGTAAGCAAAACCCAAAATCTCTGGAGGCTTAGCAGTTTTTGAGCCACTTGGTGTAGGAGCAAATAACTATGTACAACTTTAATATCTATTGGCATCATGCTATTTAGGAACAAGATAGGAATATTTACACTGATGACCTTGATTCAGAAAGAAAAGCTAAGTTCAGCAACAATATTAAAGGCAGAAGGAAGTGTATCATCAATTTTAAATCAATACACAATAGATATATACGGTTCAAAATTCTCAAGTATAAAAGAACACATAGTAAGAAGTTTGTTTTCTTCTACCTCCTATTCTAATCTCTTTTGGATTTTTCTAGAGATATTTTAATTGCCTTTTGCAAAATATGTTTTGTAAATCATTCAATTTTTTTAGATTCTAATGAGTAAGCTCCAGTGGCTTGGAAAATTCACTTTAGATGGAATGACTGTTTCCCAATAATTTGGGAACAATTAGGCATCATTTAGTGTGAGTTTAATTTCCAATTTTTTTTTTTTTTTAGATTATTGGAACAGAAAGGCCATTGCAGACCTTAGGGAGACTATGGGAGATATATCATCTCCCCTTGGATTGGGAGAGATTCTGACTCTTACCCTTTTTGTTACAAGGACCCAACTCTATTTCCCCATGCTTTTAAAATCTTACCATGTGCACATACAGAGTGGTTGCAGCGAAATGTAGGACTCACAGGGCAAGATGAAATTCAAAGAAGATATGATTCCTGTACTTGTCATCTGATTTTTAAAGAGTTTGCATGCACACACTGCTATAATAAAAGATAAACTCTTTACCATAAGAGAACTTAGAACGCTATCAGAAGAGAGATTACTTGGAACACAGAGAGGCTCTGTGAAAGAAATAGCTCTTGACATATCCTGGGTGAAAAGTAGGAATTCTACAGGAGAGAAAGCAAAGAACGTCCCCAGAAGAAGATAAGGTATGAGCAGATATGGAGGCCACACGAAAGCACTGTGGGCAAGGCAATTAGTGGGGATGATTTGGTGTCCATTTACTTCAAGCCTGCATCCAGAGTCTATTATAGCTGAGACCAGACATCAGTCCCCAGACCTGAAGGGTGTCTTTGGGAAAATATAGTGGAAATCATGTCTGGTAAAGCAGGAAAAATTGAATTTATTAGCTGGAAAGGAAAGCCAACTGTCACCCTCATCCTGAGTGCAGCGTCTTCTCTTGGGGACAGATGCCTCTCTGCAGGCCTAGTGTGCCTCAACTATGAGTCTAGGAAGAACTCATGGTTTTCCTGGAATGGCCCCTGTTTCTGTGATAGTCACTGGAGGAATATGCCTAGAATGTTCCCAGAAAGCCAAGCTCTCTGCTCACTCCAGCTTGGGTTGCCTCACAGCTGCCTCACTTTCCTGAAGCAGAGAATTCCTGAGGCAGCATGCAGAGCCAGGGCAAGGGGACGACGCCAAAAGGTGAACTTCCCTGGAAATAGGTTTGCATTTTCTAACACAGCCCCTTCCAAGCTTTCCTGGGAGTAAGAATGACCTGAGAGCATGTGTTTGATATTTTCCCCTGGCAGAAACTCACAGGAGCTCTCGTGTTCAAGATGGATTTGATTAATGAGGGAGACAGGCAAATTAGTTTGTTTTATGCTGAAAGGGTGCTTTTATAGGTGTTGGGGTTCTTTATGCTTTTGCATTCAGTCTACAGTTGCCAAGCCCCAGACAGAGAGGACACGAAAGAAGCATTTTCCTTATTAGAAGATGGGGGGGGGGTTGTTTGTTTGTTTTTTGTTGTCCTGAAATCATAAAGTTGTAGACTGTCAGAATAGAACTCTGAGTTCTCTGGTTCAAATCTCTACTCTGTGCAGAAAATCTCAGTATTTTGGACATGCTGCTATAAGACTTATGAGGACAGAGACCTTATGACTTATTTATCATTGTATTCCAGTGTCTGGTGGTAGGTGTTCTGTGGACAGGTGCTGAATGAAGACAATTCAGTCTTTCTTGAATGCTTCCAGGGACTGAGTTCATTCTCTCCCAGTATAGCCCATTCTATATTTTAAAAATCCTTCTTCATGGTGAATGTATTTTGAAATTGATCAACTGGTCTCTTTCATTTATAATCACACATAGTCATGTTTCCCTAAACCACCCTTACAGTTCCATGGAAAGGAGGAGGTCAAATGCTGCCTCGGGGAGGAGGATAATTTGATACAGTAGAATTCTCTATTATACAAAAGCACAAATGAAAATGAAAGGAAAAACCCAAAAACAACAATAAAACTTATGGTCCAGATTGGGAGTGGGGGTGAGTGAAAAATAGCACTTAATATTTTTGAATAAATTTGTCAACTTCTGCAAGTCCTGCTGGGATTATGTTTGTGATGATGTTGAATCTTACAGATAAGTTCAGGAGAATTGACATATTAATGATGTTGAGTTTTCCAATCCATAAGCATGGAATATCTCTTCATTTATGTATACTTTTAATTTTTCTGAGCAATGTTTTATAGTTTTAAGTGTACAAATCTGCACATTTTGTCAAATTTGAGTATTTCATATTTTTGATGCTGTTTTAAATAATATTTTATCTAAATTTTTATTCTTATTTAGAAATAAAACTGTTATTATAAATTAATAAATTAATCTTTGCATGCTGTAAGATTGCTAGCCTCATTAGTTCCAGTAGCTTTATTTAGATTCCTTAGGCTTTCATGCATAAATGATTGTGTAATTTAGGAAAAAAGACAGTTTACATATTTCTTTCCAACTTCATGCATTTTAATTCATTTTCTTTTCTTATAGAACTGGCTAGCACCTACACTACTGTGCTGAAGGGACCAGGAAATTCTTACCTTTTCCCTGATTTAACAAGAGAAGTATTGTATATCACAAGTATAGTGTTTTGTTGATCTTATAGATGGCTCTTATCAGGATGAGAAAGTTCCCTGATGTTTCTAGTTTGCTAGAGTTTTCATTATAGATGGATGTTAAATTTTTTGGTTGCACCTCTCTATCCATTAACATAACCATATGGGTTTGTTTTTCTCTATTAATTTAGTGAATTGTATGGAGTGACTTCAAATGCTACACCAACCTTGAAATACTGGGATAAACCCCACACTGTCACTTTATGTTATCATTTTCATATGTTGTTGCTAAAAATTTTTAAAGCACTTTCCATCTGTTTTCACAAGGGATATTGGTATGTCATTTTCTTAGAAAGTCTTTTATTGGTTTTCTATAAGAGTATGCTAGTCTTGTAACCAGAGGTAGGAAATATTCCTTCCTCTCTTATTTTCTGAAAGAGTTTGTATAAAATTGGTATTATTTCTCCCTTAAGTATTTGGAAGAATTCATAAATAAAGCCATTTGAACCAGGTGTGTGTGTGTGTGTATGTGTGTGTGTGTTTTCCAGCTGCTTTTAATATTTTCTTTTTAGCTTTTGGTTTGCAGAAGATTGATTATGTAATGTTTAGATGTAGATTCATTTGTATTTATGCTACTACAAGTTTTAATGAGCTTTTTTATATATAGGTGTTAATGAATTGCATCAATTTGGGGGAATTCTCAACTACTTTTTCTTCATGTATTTCTTCTATCTCCTTATGGCTGTGTCTCTGAATCACACTCTTTCTCTGGCTATAATGACATTTTTTTTTACACCATTTGATGTTATCTCACCGGTGTGCAAGGCTCTCTTTTGTACTTTTTTCTCAGTCATTTTTAGTTCTACTGGTTTACATTGACCTTTCATTTCAATAACTCTTCTATCTGATTTGTCCAGTCCACTGTTAAGTCTAGCAAATTAATTCTTTATTTAAGATACTGTATTTTTCAGTTCTACAAATTTCATTTGTTTCTCTTTTGGGTTTCTGTTTATCGTACAACCCACCATTTTCTCATTGACTTTGTATATCTCTTCCTCTTCATGTTATATATACTTATGAAAGTTATGTCCATGTCTGATAATTCCAAGATCTAGGTCATTTGTGAGTCTACTTTATTTAACTTTATTCTCTTGATTATATATCTAATCATTCTGCTACTTTGTCTGTTAAATTTTATGCTAGAAGCTACATGTAGAGCAATAATAGAGACAGAAGTAGATCATATCACCCCCAGAGAAGACTTGCTCTTTCTTTTTTCAGGCTGGTCATATGTAGGGCTTATCTCTTCTATCTAATCAGGAATTGAGTAAGGTTGATGTTAGATTGTCACTTTAGTTCATTTCAGTTCCTCTTGTTTTAAATGTCAGGGCTTTGAGATCTAAATCCTACAAAACTATGTAATCTTTCTTGTTTTGTTTTTTTTCCACATCCCAGTTTCATCACTACTCACTTGACAGAAGCTTGTCATATAGCAACTGGTGGGTAGCAAGACCTAGGTCTATGTTTGGGGTTCCTCCAGATTCCAATATGCCATGCCAACTCCTGTGCACTGTCAAGGACTCAGCTAGCTTATTCTTGACCCACCCAAGTAGCTCCACTCATGGTAGCTCACACTTGGGTCCACCAGGGGTCAGAGAGAGAGAGAGAATGCCCACCAGGACCCCCTCCCCAACCCTGAATGAAAGTAATTGCCACTTCTGCTCATCAGGAAAAGGCTCATTTCTCTCTTGAATTCAGTTCACTTGGACTTCTCCATATCCACAGCTCTTCAATGGCATTGAAGTACATTTTTCCCCAATTTGGTATGTTCCCTAGTTACAGTGGGAGTGACACAACCCTCTTCATCCCAACAAGTGAAACCTTCCTTTTGCAAATTTTATTTTTATATTTATTCTGTATTTCGACCATTTCTCTCCTAATCTCTGCCTTCATTTTGGCCTATTTTTTCCTTTGTTTTTCTATAGGAGCCATATCCTCTGTGTCTTCTGAAGAAATTCTAAGACTCCCCCCCACCCCAGGATAAAATGACCTTCCTCTGAGCCTTCAGGACCTTGTTCCATTTTTCTTGATGATACAATAACTTTAAATAAGGTCCCATATTTGTCCTCCCACCTGTGTGCTTGGTAGCTGGTAGTTTTTCTCTTTCAAATTTAAATCAGAAAGTGAGGTTGATGTTCATAATGTCCTGCTCAGTTTGCTCTGCTTACTAGTAATTCATTTAATGAGGTCTGCTGGATGGAAAGGCCTTCTTCAGGTCTCGCCATCTTAGCTTAGCTAACTAGAGTGTCAAACACAATTTACATTTGGAAACACTTTAGAGAATGTGCATGCAGTTCAGTTCACAGCATGTTTTTTTAGTTACTATGTTTACCAAGTGACCATTTATTTAGTCATTGGTCATCTTTCCATACTAACTGCCATGTTATATGCCAGAATTAGGTTGAAGATAAGGTGGGGCCTGGGAAAGTGAATGCATTCAAGATGTTGACCATGATATGAGGAGGATGTGGTGATGGAATCTATGGTCCGATGAGCTCTCTTGCCAACTTCCTATTGAAATATAACCATAAGGAAACACCCAACACAAAAAAAATAAGTGAACATTGTCAAAAAGGAATTAGACAAAATAACACTAGAGACAACACCTAGGAAAGTTTCTTTTTGCTGAATTAATGACCTGGAAGAGGTGAGAAAAATAAGGCCCAAAGAAGGTGAGAAAGATTCAAATTGTCATAGACAGCCATGTGCTCCAAAATGACATTTTAGTCAACAGTGGACCGCATATATGTTGATGGTCCCATGAGATTGTAATGGAGCTGAACAATTCCAATTGCTGAAAATGTTTACTGTACTTTTTCCATGCTTAGATACACAAATACTGTAGTGCTATAATTTCCTACAGTATTCAGTGCTATACAGGTTCATAGCCTAAGAGCCATAGCCTAAGCCATAGAGCCTAGGCAATATAGTAGACGATGCCATTAAGGTTTGAGTAAGTACACTCTATGATGTTCAAAGACACAGTTGCTTAATGATGTATTTCTCAGAACATATTTCCATGATTAGGAAACCCATGAGTACATTACATTGATTCACCCTCCTGATCTTTTGCATAAAATGAATAAATTCTCCCTGCTTCTTGTCTGGTTAGAGATTCCTCTTCAAAATCCTTAAATTATCCTCATCAGCTGTATATGATCTTCATCCCCCTCTACTTAAGCTCCCTTATCCATCTGGTCTTATATCCTGTTTTTAAAAATTAATTAAAATATTTTTGAAACAAATTTTTACATATTTAGGAGGTACAATGTGATGTTTTGATTTATGCATACATTGGGTAGTGACTAATTCAGGAGAATTAGCATTTTCATCACTTTAAATTTTTATCATTTTTTTAAGATGAGTACAAATTCATCTCTTCTATTTTGAAATATTTAATGCATTATTATCAACTATACTCATCATGCTGTGCCACAGAACACTAGAACTTATTCCTTCTATTAAACAATAACATTGGGCATGTTGCCCCATCTTTCCCCATCCCCATTTCTCCCTCTTATCCACTGTCTCTGGTAACTATTCCTCTGATCTCCACTTTTGTGAGATTGACTTTTTAAAATTTCCTTCTGAGATCATGCAATGTCTTTCTGTGCCTGACTTATTTTCCTTAACATAATGTTTTCAAGGTCCACTGATGTCACAAATTATAGAATTTGTGCTTATTTATGGCTTCATTGAAACAACAGAGCAAAGAGTAAAAGCTATAGGATGGGAGAAAATAGTTGCAAACTATACATCTGACAATGCATAAAATAAGCATAAATATACTGTATCTGATAAATATATCTGATAATGCAGAAAATAAGCATAAATATATGCTTATTTATGGCTTCATTGTGCATATGTATCACATTTTCTTTATCCACTCAACTGTTGATGGACATTTAGGTTGATTCCTTATCCTGGCTATTGTAAATAGTGCTGCAATAAATATATGAGTGCAGATATCTCTTTGACACACTGATTTCCTTTGGGGAATATATCAGATTGGAATTGCTACATCATATGGTAATTCTGTGTTTAGTTTTTTGAGAAACCTCCTAACTGTTCTCCATAACGACTGTACTAATTAACATTCCCACCATCAGTGTGTAACAATTTTTCTTTCTGCGCATGCTCAGAGTTATTTGTTTTTGTCTTTTTGATAACAGCCATTTTCACTATTATAGGTAGTTATCTCATTGTGGTTTACATTTGCATTTTCTCTTCTTTTCTTTTGGTACTGAGGATTGAACTCAGGGGCACTCGACCACTAAGCCACATCCCCGGCCCTATTTGGTGTTTTATGTAGAGACAGGGTCTCACTGAGTTGCTTAGTGCCTCACCATTGCTGAGGCTGGCTTTGAACTCGTGATTCTCCTGTCTCAGCCTCCAAAGTGCTGGGATTACAGGCATGCACCACGCCCAGCTTGCATTTTCTTAACAATTAATGATATTGAGCTTTTTAAAAATCTACACTGCCCATTTGTATGTATTCTTTCATGAAATGTCTATTCAGATTTGTAACCCATTGTTCAATTAAGAAATTTGGTTTTTTGCTATTAAGTTGTTTGTGTTTCTTATATATTCTGGATACTAATCCATTGTCAGATGTATAGTTTGCAACTATTTTCTCCCATCCTATAGCTTTTACTCTTTGTTCTATTGTTTCTTTTGGTGTACAGAAGTGTTTAGTTGTATGTAGTCTCATTTCTTCATTTTTGGTTTTATTGTCTGTGCATTTGTTGTTCATGCAATAAAATATTATTGCTCATAGTAATGTTCTGAGGCATTTTCCTTATGTTTTCTTCTAGTCGTTTCATATTTTAGGGTTTTAAAATTTCAGTCTTCAATCCAATTTGAGTTGATTTTTTAACTGGTGAGAGGGGTCTAGTTCTACTCTTCTGCATTTATATATTCATTTTTTCCACTATAATTATATCATTTATTGAAGTGGCTGTCCTTTCTCCAAACTCCTTGTCTGTCCTTAACTCTTATCAAAAATCAGTTGGCTATAAATGTATGGGGTTATTTTGATGCAATCTATTCTGTTCTATTGGTTTGTGTATATGTTTTTATGCCCAAACTGGGCTGTTTTACTTACTATAGCTTTGTAGTATATTTTGAGGTCTGTTAGTGTGATTCTTTCAGTTTACTTCTTTTTTTTTGTTTGTTTGTTCTTTTTAAATATACATGACAGTAGAATGTATTTTGATATATTATACATACATGGAGTATAACTTATTCTAATTGAGATCCATTTTTGTGGTTGTACATGATGTGGAGTTTCACTGATGGAGTATTCATATATGAACATAAGAAAGTTATGCCTGATTCATTCTGCTCTCTTTACTTCTTTTTGCTCAAGATGGCTCGTGGTCTTGTGGATCCACATGAATTTTAAGATTGTTTTTTCTAATTCTGTGTCATTGATATTTTGGAATTGGTATTTTGATGGAATGGCATTGAATCTGAAGATCACTTTGAGTATTGTGATTTTAACAATCTAACATTTTAACAATATTAATTCTTCTAATCCATGAACATAGGATATCCTTTCTGTGTTTATTTGCATCCTCTTTGATTTCTTCCTTCAGTGTTCTATAGTTTTTATTGTAGAGAGCTTTCATCTCTGGTTACATTTATTTCTAGATATTTCACTTTTTGTAGCTATTGTAAAGGGGGTTGGTCTCTTGATTTTTTTTTTCAGGTAGCTCACAATTAACATATGGGACTGCTATTGATTTTTGTGTATCAATTTTGTATCAACAATTTTGCTAAATTTGTCCTTTAGTTCCAACAATTTTATTTTGTTTTGTTTTGTTTGGAGACTGTAAGATTTTCTAAATAAAGGATCATGTTATCACAAACAAGGACAGTTTTCCTCCTTTCCAATTTGGATGCCCTTTACTTCTTTCTCTTGCTAATTGCTCTGGCTAGGACTCCCAGTTCTATGTTGAATAAAGTGATAAAAGTTGGCATCCTGTCTTGTTTGGGATCTTAGTGGAAAAGCTTTCAAATGTTCCCCATTCGTTGTTAGGTTTTGTCATATATGGCCTTTTTTGTTGAGGTACATTCCTCCTACATCTAATTTGTTGAGAGTTTTTAATCATAAAGGGATATTGAAGTGATCATGTGGCTTTCATGCTTGATTATGTTAATGTGGTGTGTCATATTTAATGGTTTGCATTTGTTGAATAATCCTTGCATCTCAAGGATTTGATCATGTTGTGTGACCTTTTTAAGGTACTATTGAAATTGGATTTGGTTTGATAATAATTTATTGAGGGATATTGGTTTCCAGTTTTGTTGTTGTTGTGTCCTTATCTAATTTTGTTATTGGAGTACTACTGCCTTTATAGAATGAATTTAGGATTACCACTCTTCAATTTTGTTGAATAATTTGAGAAATGTTGGTACTATTTTTTGTTAACCTCTTTTATAGAATCCTGCAATGAAGCTATCAGGTTTTGGGTTTTTCTTTGATTAAAGACTTTTAATTACTAATTTAATCTCATTGTTCATTATTGGTCCATTCAGGTTCCCTGTGTCTTCATGATTTAATTTTGGTCATTTTTATGTATGGAATAATTTATCTATTTTTTCTAGATTTTCCTTTTTTTTTGGTGTATAGTTGTTCACAATAGTTTCTAATGATCTTCTGTATTTCTGTGGTATTGATTGTAATGTGTACATTTTCACCTTTGATTTTACTTAGTTGAGTCCTCTCTTTCTTATTCTTCATTTGGCTAACTTATTTCCCATAAACCTTTAATTTATTCACTCTGCTTCCATCACACTGGCTTCTTTGCTTTCCTCAAACATACCAGGTATGTTTCTGTCTTGGCTTTTGTACTTACAATTCATTTTGGCCGGAACTCATCCTTCATCATCTAAGAATGTGACTCATCCTCTCACTTTCTTCAGGCTTTTCCACAATTTTCTCCTTGAAGTTAGGCTTTCTCAGGCCACCCTTTCTAAAATTCAGCACACACATACACATACACTTACAAAAGTCTCCATTGTACATCCCTATTTTACTTTTTTTCCACCATTTAATATATTATGTATTTCAGTTATTCATTTTATTTATTGTCTATTTCCCTCCAATAAGATGTAAGCTTCTTGAGGACAGATTGTGGGTAAGTGACTGAATGGTAGATACCACACAATCATTTCAGTCAGTGCTTGAAAAATTGTTGTTTCGATCTAGAAATGAATTGATTCTGTGTAGACTATTTTCTATTGTGGTACCATATATGTAACATAAAGTCTACCATTTTTACCATTTCAATCATATCTAAGTGCACAGTTCAGTGGCATTAAATATTTCCATATTGTTGTGCAGTTACAACCACTACTCACCTCCGTTGCTCTTCATCTGGCAGGGCTGAAAGTTTGTACACATTAAACAATAAGTCTTTATTCTCCCCTCCTACCAGCCTCTGGAACCCATCATTCTACTTTCTGTCCCCATGAATGTGATGACTCTAAGTACTCATAAAGGGAGTTTTATCATGTTTGTTCTTTTATATGTGACTTACTTCACTTAGCATAATTATCTTCAGGGCTTACCCATGATGAAGAATGTTTCAGAATTTCCATCTTCAGCAGGGCCAAGGGGTTATCATATTCAGCACTGCACCTAGCATAGATATAGGCAGATAACTGGGGCTTAATGTTGATGGAAGTCAACCAATTGTATATTCTGATTAAAGTGGCACTGAAAACCCCCCCCCCAAAAAAAAGAATTTCCATCTTCATTTAAGCCTGAATTATTATTTCATTATTATTTATTATATTTCATTATTATTATCATTATTAATTATTATTTCATTTCATTGTATGTATACATGTTATTTATCCATTCATCCTTTGACAGGCATTTGGGTTACTTCCACCTTTAAGCATTGGGGACACAAATATCTGCTTGAGTCTCTGATTTCAATTATTTGGGGTATATGCCCAGAAGTGGAATTACTGAGTTATGTGGTACTTGTATCTGTAATTTTTTAAGGGACCACTGTATATGTTTTCCACAGAAGCTGCATCATTTTATACTCCATACATACCAGCAATGAACAAAGATTCTAATTTCTCCATATTTTTGACAACCACTTGTCATTTTCAGTTTAAAAAAATAATAACCATAAGTAGTATCTGATGATAGTTTTGATTTGCATTGCCCTAGTAATAAGAGATGTTGAAATTCTTTTTATGTGCTTGTTGATCATCTGTATGTATTTTCTTTGGAGCAATATCTATTCAAATCTGTGGTGATTAATTTAATGTCAACTTGATTGAGCTTAGGGATGTTATGATATCTAATAAAACATTATTTTTGGATGTGTCTGTGAAGATGTTTCCAGAAGAAATTAGCCTTTGAATTAGTCCAAATACAAATTATACTCACCAATGTGGGTAGGCATCATCCAATCTTGTGGGCACTCGAAGGGAGCAAAGAGGTGGCAGAAGAATAAATTTGCTCCCCTTGTTTGAACTGGGACATCCATGTTCTCTTGTCCTAAGAGAACTGTGCTCCTGGTTCTTGAATCTTCAGACTAGGGTTTACATCATTGACTTTCCTGTGTATCAGGCCTGCAGGTCTACTGGAACTATACCATTAGCTTTCTTGGGACTCCAGCTTGCAAACAGCAAATGGTCGGACTTCTCAGCTTCCACAACAGCATGACCCAGTCACTCACGATAAATCTCTTTCTAAGCAGGGCACAGTGGCGCAAGCCTGTAATCCCAGCACTTAGAGAGGCTGAGACAGGAGAATCGCGAGTTCAAAGCCAGCCTCAGCAACAGCGAGGCGCTAAGCAACTCAGTGAGACCCTGTCTCTGCATAAAACACAAAATAGGGCTGGGGATGTGGCTCAGTGGTCGAGTGGCCCTGAGTTTAACATCCAGTACCAAAAAAAAAAAAAAAATCTCTTTCTATATATCGCTACATATCCTATTGTTTATATTTCTGTGTAGAACATTGGCTAATACAAAAGTCCTTTGTTCATTTTTCAACTGGGTTGTTTGTTGTTGAGTTGTAGGTGTTCTTTATATATTAAAATTTATTTATTAAAATTTCCTTATCAGATATATGATTTAAAAATATTTCTCCCATCCTGTTGATAGTGTCTTTCAATGTTCAAAATTTTTGACTTTTGATAAAATTCAATTTCTTTTCCTTTTGTTGCCTATGCTTTTGATGCCATATCCATAAATCATTGCCAAACCAGCATTATATCTAAGAAATCATTGCCAAATAGTTTTGCCCTGTTTTTTTCCCCTAAGAGTTTTCTAGTTTTACATCTTACCTTTAAGTGTTTGATGCATTTAGAGTTAACTTTTGCATGTGGTATAACAAAGTGCCCAGCTTCATCCTTTGGCATAGAGATATTCAGTTTTCTCAACACCATTTGTTGAGCTATTAAAATCTTGGATTGCATTTTTCGCTTCATTAGGAGCACACAATACCTCATTAAGGATGCAGTGTGTTTATATTACAATCTGTGTTGTGTATAAATTTGGTAACCAAATCTAAGAGCTGCTCAGTGCTGGGAATAGTCCATTTCATCTTTTCTGTGAGATTAGATTCTGATAAACCAAAGAGCAACATAAGAATTCAGAAGAACTGGTAGTGAGATGTAGTCTGCTGGGCTTAGAGGTGCAGAGTCTGAACATAAAGACAGGATGTCATAAGATTCAAGCAGTTTTGAGTCAGCCTTGGAAGAATACTGATTTAAATCGGCAGTCTGGAGGTGGAAGGGTCTGATTCTGACTCCCAGTTGTGGGAGCCTGGAGATGGTTTGAGGGGTTGGTGTAAAAAAGAGAGATATTAGAAGATCATTAACAAGATATTTAAAGTGTTGAAAGAAAGTGCAAAAGAGTGGAATGGGAAGAACTGGAATTAAGTTCAATAGTGGCAGGAGGCCCAGAAGAAAAGAAGGACGGAAAAGCTTGGGCTGAATGTGAACAGAGAAGAGATGGCCCCTGGGAGATGCATGTGGGCAGCAACTGGAATGAGGAAAAAAGAACAGAGAAGGAGGCTAAGAGTATCAAAATAGAATTAACCTATTTAGGGATCTGTAGGGAATTTAGCATTTCTTATATCTTGATGACATAAAAGTGACAGGACAGGTACAGGAAAAAATTAAGTAATAATGAAATAATTATTCAACCTGGCTGAAATCTAGATGCTCTATCTCTGGTCAACAAAAATCAAAGTTAATAAGACAGTAGTAGATTCTCAATGCTGTTTGAGTGCTAATGAACAGTACTGGTGCTTCAGGAATTGAGGCGACACGAGGAGCTAGCAAAAGTCTGTCATTGGGCACTCTGTTTGCTGGCGGGTTCCTGTGGCCAATATAGGAAGCTGTAGTCGGGTGTCCACAGAGAGGCCTAATAATTACACCTCTTTCTTCCTCTGCATTATAGATGCAGATTTATACACCTGGTCACTGACACAGTGTCTTCCTTTTGGGGGACATGGCCCTTGCTATACTGCAAAAGAGAATATCTGAATGTTATCTTTCTACCAGCCTGTAGATCTGGAGAGGGTCAGATTTACTTAGAACCATTTCTCAAGTTCATCTTCAAGATCAGTCAATTTTCCTTCTTAGGGAGAGCTTAGAAGAATTAGCTTAATGGAAATTCTTCCACATTAAAGTGGAGGAGTAGGGAGGTAGTATTTCCCCCGAACAAGGGTAAATCAGTAAAATAAATGCATTATAATGGAATCATGACATGGAACATTCGTTCAGGGACTAATCATCTCCCAATTTAAACAGGTAAAGTAGAACTGGGAAATCTAATAAAGGCACAACAGTGCAGAGGAAGGTTGTTGCCCTATTAATGGTATTTAGCAATCTGAGGTAAGAAGCGTCACCAGGAGTCTAGACAAAGCACAGAATCTAGACAAAGAGGAGACAAAATCTGTGTGCTGTTGCATCTCCAGCACTCAGTCTCTGGGGCAAAGGGGATGAATGCAGCATGCATTACTATTCTCTACTCACTCCCTGGCTCAGATTCTGTGCTTGTCAAGTAGCTCTCTGATAATAATCTGGCTGGGCATGTAACTTTCCAACAAAGTAGAGATTATGCGACCAGCTAAAATGGATATTCATATTTTCTCACAGAGATACTGGCATCTGTCTATTATCAGTTGCTTCTTCTGTAATAAAATAATACATACATATATACATAAAATATCAATGTATTATATAATACATGTGTGTGTATGTATATATATGTATGTGTGTGTATATATATATATATATATATATATATATATATATATATATATATAATCTTCCTGAACACAGTCACCTCTGGGAAGAACCAAAAAGTTTGAGTGTTTGAGTTCTTGACTTTGCAAAGCTAAGGACAAGGGCTTGGCTGTGGGTATCACAGAAAATATTGTAGGTTTTCTTTAAGATATTTTGGTTTTTCACTTGGACATCCATATGTATCATAGTCCAGGAAGAGATTCAAAAACTGATGAGTTTGTGTCAAGCCTTTGTATTAAATTCAATGATGTCATAATAAATTGTGAAAAATAATGACCATAATCCTATTTTCTATGGTAGGATACCTAGTGACAAATGAAATCAAAGGCAGCAGCACCTAGAATTTTCAAAGCCAGGACATCTATATTCCTAGGCCTTTCTAAGATCACAAAAGAAGCTTCCTTCTTCCTTTTCCTAGTCTCTTTGCTTCCCTTTCAGTCTTTCTCTCTCTCAACAGCAGTGATCCTTTCTTAACATGAAATGCTTTTAAGCTCTTTAATAGAAGAGATTAAATTTGGCCCTAAGGAATTAAACTGATGTTCAAGTCACGAACTTCCTAAATGTCCTTCCACATGGAATGTTTTAGCTAGTGTCTGTAAACATACCACATTCAAAAAAAGCAATGCAAATATTTCATAGACTGAAATACAACATCTAAATGTGGTAATAATTCTACATGTAAGTGTGAGGTTGAAATTTATAAATGAAACTGCACATTTCTAACCATAAAAACTTGAAGAAGAAGAAGAAGAAGAAGAAAAAGAAGAAGAAGAAGAAGAAGAAGAAGAAGAAGAAGAAGAAGAAGACGACGACGACGACGAGGAGGAGGAGGAGGAGGAGGAGGGGGAGGAGGAGGGGGAGGAGGAGGAGGAAAAATAAAGAGTTCGTTAATTCTGCATATGCCTGAGAAATTTGCTTCAGGATCTGATTCCAGGTTGGGGGCCACAGCTTGTTGGTGTCTCTGCTGTGAGAGGACCTCTCACCCCCACCATGTGACTAACGATAGCTCTATGCTCAGGATCAATTGTTCCAGCAGGATTGCTGCAGGAAAAGCCTTTCTTGGCCCCATAAGAAGCTCAGTCAGGGAAGCTGCCCTGAGGGATAACCAAGCGCTTATTAGAAAAACCACTAATAAGATCTAGTTGGTATAAGTAGTCTCTATTTATTTTAGGCAATCGATATGTCAGCATTTCCAATTGAATAGACTAGATCCGTGAGCTGTGATTCAAGTCCTGGATGGCTCTTCTGCGGGAGAATGGATTTAGCTGGTTTTATGGTCCCACTTTCGGTGTACCTTGCATTGAATAACCATGTTATCTAGAATATCAAATTTCAAGTACCATAAATTTAGGGAGGTTGCTTATTTTACATAAAAAGAGACCAGAACCAAAGGAATTGTTAAAATGTGACAAAGGATGAGCTTAATGCCAAATGATATCCTTCTCTTGTGCTTTTTGAAACAGTACTAATTATTCATCCCAAGGAAGGAGGGATCCACATTTCAAGGATAATCCCATACAACATAGGCAAGTGAGACATTTCTGTAGTCTTGGTCTGAGAAAACATGACGGAAAAGAAAGACTACTAGGCTAGTGACACAAGGAGAGAAGGACCTAAAGACAAGTGTGCTATGAAGTATCATGAAATATACTGCCTTGTGAACTAGGCAAGATACTCAGCAGGTTGAGGACCCAATTCTGCCCCAGCCATCTCCAGCAGGATAGCTGGCCACCACAGTACCTTCTGCACTCCTCCAGGGTGGATGCAGAGCCCGTGGGGCATCTGCATACTTGGGACCTACAAGTCAAAAGGGGCCCAAACATGTGCTCTTTTGACCCACTCAGTGACTTTAAAAACCAAGTCATGCCCAAACTACAGATTTCATACCCACACACACAGACACACATTCAGATTTCTAGTTTCTCTTGAAAGTTAAAAAATGAGCAGCTAGAGGTTGTAGCTCAGTGGTAGAGCACTTGATAAGGCATGTGTGAGGCACAGAGTTTAGTCCCCAGTACCACATAAAAATAAATAAATAAAATAAAGGTATTGTGCCCATCTACAACTCAAAAACATATTTAAAAAATGAGCAGATAAAACTGAATTCATATTCCACATAATACCAATTGGCAGGAGTTCTGTGGCTGACACTCGGTTACAGAGCAAAGGCCACACTTCCATGCTGTAGTGTGAGAGGTGACAGGAGGAATCTTGAGCCTGGGTCTGTTGTCCTGGTCCACCTCTTGCTACCCATGGAAACTTGGACCTTGTAGCTAGCTGATCTGTGCCTTAGTTTTTCATTGGTGAAATGTGGCTAATAATTATGCTTATTTCATAGGTCATTATGAAGATTAAACAAATTAATGTGTACTATATTTTCACTAGTGCTGACTAGTGACTATAAATAGTATTAACAACCTTTTACCATTTGAATAATGTAGTACTCATTACCTTTACTTCTAAATTTACTTATGCCAACCATACACTGTAGGTTTTATTATCCAGATTTTATGGGTGAAGTAAACAAGGCATGGAGTGATGAGGAAACTTGCCTAGTCTTGTTACATAGCTAGGAAGTGAAGGAACCTGCTCTGGGGTCTGTGATCTCAGCCCCCAAGCTACAGAACGGCATCCTTGCAAGTATGGTATACACTCTCCAGTTGGCCATAGCTCTTATTGTTTACATGTGTACATATATGAATGTGCACATTCCTCTTCCTCTATCTCCCTACCTCCTACCCTAACCTCCTGTGGGTGATCTCCTGGCCTCTGCATGCATTTGAGCTTGGAACCCCTAATCTAGTAGCATGGATATGCAGGATAACTGATTGTGCTATTTGTAGAGCATCTCTCCCAATCAGGCTTTTATGAAGAGCTAAGGAGAAGACAAATTGTGTCTACTATAGTGTGAGTTGTCTGCGATAGTGAAGTGAGGTCCTCAGATTAGCAGCATCCAACCAATCAGAAATAAGCCAGAAAGGGATAATCCCACTTGTGAGGTTGCTGCCTTCATGGAAAGGGTTCAGGAAAGTTCCAGCCTGCCTGGAGGCAGAGGGAGCAGGGAGGAGCAATATGATGCCTGTCTGTGGCCTGGTTGTGGACCAGGTTCTCACTGGTCTGTATAACACATAGGAGCTCTCTCCATGCCTTCAGCACCTCCCCTTTCCTCACCCCATGCTGATTGGCTGCCTTCAGCACTTCCCCTCCACTCCCCTTTCCTCACCCCATGCTGATTGGCTGCGTGCCTGACACAGAGCAATACCGCATTGGCTGTAACCTCAGGGCCATGATTGGTCTGAGGACCCTATATAAACCGTCACACTTCCTGAAATAAATGGGTTTTGAGTCTAGCTCCGGCAGAGCAATTTTACCTAACCCCCAGTGTTTGGGTGAGTGACTCCACGATTGTCCACCCCATACCCTCATCCCGGGGGACCCCATATTGCCCTTCCCAAGGGTCCCATACCTTCATCTCCCAGGGACCCCCAGCTCCTTGGCAGACCCACGAGAGGCATGACATAAACGACAATAACAGTCATCAGATTTGGATTGCCCTGACTTAATGTTGCTCAGAGAACATCATCCAAAAGTAGACATTTATAGACCCTGCCATGGTCCTTTGGTCCTTTGTCTAAGAGGAGCCATTATCACAGGATCTACTGTCATCCAAATTCATCTGGAGGAAAAGAATGCCCAGACCTAGAAAGCATTCTGCCCTGGCACTGTGGGAGAGCCAGAAGAGTGACAGCAAGTGCCACTTCCTTCTCTCAGATTAACACCATCCAACAAGTGAATTCCCTCCTCCCTTCCTAAACTGTGTGGCCTAAAGAGCATTTAATTCATTTGAAACTTGTATGCAAGCCAAGGGATATTTAGCTCAGCTGATCCAATTGCTCGTCTGCAGCTTCATGTTAAGGAGTTTGGACTTCATCCCAAGGGCAGTGGGAAACACTGAATGGTTTTAAAAAAAGGAATGACATAACCAGACTCAAGTTGTAGAAAAACTGACTCTGGTTGCTGTGTAGAGATTACAATCATTGTAACATTCAAGGCAATGGTTGATGGTGGCCTGAAAAGACCTTTTATTATTATTATTATTATTATTATTATTATTATTATTATTATTATAAACAGATTCTTTTCCCCTTATAAAATATCCAAATGGTAAACCAAGTCCCATAATTTATTAGAATAGACTTGTATGAAACTCAGTTGAAATCTCAGACAAGCTAATGATCTAGTGCAGAAGACTGTCAATTTTCTCAAAGAATGATACATAATACCTTTCTTTGCTCCATAGAGTTGGATTCAAACCCATGGAGTGGGATAGCTGGGTCAAATGGTGGTTCCATTCCAAGTTTTTTAAGCAGTCTCCATACTGCTTTCCAGATTGTTTGCACCAGTTTGCAATCCCACCAGCAATGTTTAAGTGTACCTTTTTCTCCACATCCTTGCCAGCACTTATTGTTGCTGGTATTTTGGATAGCTGCCATTCTGACTGGGGTGAGATGAAATCTGAGGGTAGTTTTGATTTGCATTTCTCTAATGGCTAGAGACGTTGAACATTTCTTCATATATATGTTTATTGATTGT
>PVHX01025180.1:0-22765 GCA_004024805.1 Geosciurus inauris | reverse complement strand
TTTTTTATTTATGTATGTATTTTGTATGTGGTGCTGAGGATCGAACCCAGTGCCTCACGCGTGCGAGGCAAGCGCTCTACCACTGAGCCACGACCCCAGCCCCCTCTAGTTCATTTTCTATGTACTCAAACCTTCACATGTTCACAAATTCTTAATTGAATAAATGAGTGGCTAGACAGAATCACTCTCCCTTACCACCTCCAACACACAGGCTTAAACATCACTCCTTTAACCACAGATACGTACCCTCTTATGCAACCCCAGAGGCTTTGCTGAGTCTGTCAATCTCACAAAGACAAAAGGATAAGCAATCATCACTTAAATGCCCTCAGGATTCTCTTAAAGACATAGCATTGCCCAAAAACCGTCAACATGTAAATTCCACAGTCCAAAAAGATAAAGTACCAAACCAGGAAAAATACATAGAAATAAAATGCATAGATCATAATATTCATATCATGAATGAATGATTTCTGAGTATCAAATTATAAAAAAGGATAAAACTGGAAATTGGGATTAGTGGACTTCAATTTTTTGGCTAGCCTTGATTGTGAAAATGTAAGGTATGATTGTTTTTGATGAGAATCATCTTGAGAACTGTCCTGCTGACATAAGTTAAAAAGGCCCAGGTTAAAATTGCATTTCTGAAAAAAACAAGCACATAGAACCATTCAGGAGCTTGACAATGTACACTTGACAAAGATGAACTTGGTACTGAACTTGTAGAGCTCAGTAGTGAGAGGCTCTACACATCTCAGAGCGGAGTAGGCAGGGCTTCAGAGGAAGCCATTCCCACTCCCACTCCAGAAGGGGGCCTCAGGGTGGGGGTTAGTGGGACCTGGAGAGAGTTGCATTTAAAGAGGCCTCTGGACAGAAGTCTTGGACTTTTATAGACAAAACAATCAACCTGTAGCACCAGGAAAGGGAGGGAACTTGGAGAACAAAATCCAACTCTCCTCTCCACCTCCAATACCCCGCCCTCTGCCTCTGCTGACAGAGCCAGTGATACAGATATTAGCCAGAAGGAGCAACTGTCTTTAAGTTGAAATCTGTACAAGCTGTTTCTCATTAGCATGATCAAAGCTCTTCTCTTTAATATTCAACTGCTTAACTAACCTTCTGGTTTAATCACAAAGGAATGTAACTTTTAACCATAAAGCTTTTGATAACCACAAACCTTATGAAACATTTGTTATAGGAAGTTACACTCATTCACCTAAATTTTAAAAAGCTTGTAATCAGAAGTTAAATTGACAGACTTAAGTTATAAATGTGCTCACAAACATCAGCCTTGTAATCAATCCAATCCTCTGCAAATGAACTCATCCTTCTTGTGGATTCTCTTAAACCAAGAGTGTTTTAGCTGGCCGCCTCCTATAGCTGCAAAAAGAAAAATTAACCTCGCCTCTGAAAAATTTATCTAAATGTATCACAAATTTCATTTGCTTTTTCATACAAGGTCATTCTCTAATACTCTGCTTAAAGAACTTATCTGTTCTATGATATTTATGGTCACAATTATTAGGTCTTGGGATATAGGGAAATTCTAAATTACCAAAATTTTACACGTAAAAAACAATTTAGCATATAATCACCCAAATAAACTCTTCAGACATTTGCAGGGTATCTGTAACATAATCTGGGATCAGGGTAACCACAGGAAGAAGTTCTTTGTCCTTGCAGAAGTAATCTACAGAAATGTCAGTGAAAGGATAGGTACAGATCCAAAGTGGTCAGGGTGTGCTGCTTCTCTCTACAGTTGACCTTTGGGACATACATTAGCGTTATAGACTCAAAAATTGACCTAGTATTCCTAATATGTGTTGATCTAGAACATTCTGAAAACTTCCTGGGCCATAGCAGAGAACTCAAATATTAGAATCGAGTATCTTCATACTTTGATTTTTTAAATACCAACACTCTGCATTTTTCTACAGATGCTTGTGTACATCTAAATAGAAAAGAATGCACTTTCCTCCTGAGATATATGGCTGAGCCAGCTTCTGTGTGGTACTTTAAAACCTTTTCTTTAGGACTTACTCACTCTTTTCCCTGAATTTGAAACTTTTTCTTTTCCCACCAATACTAACCTTATCTTTTCCAACACTCTTACATCAAAATTCTCTTTATATTAAATGCAAGTAACATTTTTACCTTCTGAGATGTGCCATCTCTCTGCTAAGCTTTCTTTCCCTTTCCCAAGGGACCACTAAAAATTTTCTCTCTCTACTCTCCTTGGTGATGAGGTCTTTAGACAGTTTCTCAACTCCACCAACATCTGTTTTCCTTTATATATTTCTTCAGGTTCAGTGATTTATAATTGACACAAATTAGACATTCCTTCTAGTGTTGTTACTATTTACTTACACTTTTACTATCTGGGTATATTCACGTACATTTTGCATGCAGTTTAAAGCTTGTTTGCCATTCTTTCCTTCTGTTTCCCCCTAGGTTGAGGGTTCTTCTGATAAGTTGTTTTTATGATCATCTTTCCTACTGGGGACACATGCTTGACATTCTGTGAATCCTCACAGATCCAAACATGTATTTCTTTCCTTTTTAGCAGTTGAAGTCTAACAACATTCTGAGCTTACAGCTCCCTCCTTCCGGAGGTCTGTATCAGTCAGTCACCATTTCCTTGCTTCCAGAATTCCAAGCTCATTCTCTTACTTCGTAAAAAGCCCATTGTTTGGGTTTTTTTCCTCTGTCTGGAACTAACAAGACCTTCTCTTTTTCTCTTGGCAATTTTTAACTTCTCAGAAATTTTCTAGGCCTAGTCTTCACATTTTCCAACTTTCTCTTTTGTTTTTTTACATTATCCTAAATTTCTTCTAATTACTTAGGACCATGCCAAACTAAAATTTTTGTAATTTCAAATTATTTTTTACTTAGCACTAGCCTTTCTCAGCATTTTACTATACTCCATTCTCTTCTTCTCATGCTCCTTAAGTAAGAAATATGTAATTAACGTTCACACATTCACTCTTGAGAATACTGTGCATCATGTACTCTTCCAGGTCCTGGAGATTCAACACATTTAAAAAGACAAAAATTCATGCTTTTATTTTCTTCATTTTCTTAATCCTCTTTTATTTTTATACCCACTATAAACTGCTTCCATCTTCTTCATCATTTAGGGCTGCTCAAGCAAAGACTGGGAAGATTTCTACAGCTCTGCCTACCTCAATTCTCCGTGCCATGACATTGGCAGAGTGTGTTTTCATTACACACTTGCCTTTGTTACTATGTAAAGATTTACCACATGATGTTTGACATAGTTAAACAATTACAATAGTCAAGAAGATTAATCTGATTTCCATATTCATTTGTTTAGCAGTTAGACCACCTAAAATCTGCCTTAGAAAAATTTCAGCATACATTATCATCAACTATATTCTTCATGCTATATATGTTGCATCTATCAGGATATTTTCCCTTTCAAACAAAGCTACTCAACTACACTTGGCCTAAACAATAACAATACATAAGTTAGTGTAACTGATATTTCTACTTAATGCAGATTTCAGAGCAGATTTGATTGGGCATTCCCTCAAGGACCTGGTATCTTTTCTTCTCTTCTGCTCCTCTAGTGTCAATTTCATCTTGTGTCTTAAGTTGACATGCTACACCTTTCAGAATGCAAAGATTGTCTTTCAGAAAATTTTTTTCCAAGAAACTTCAAGCAAATTCCCCATCATGTCTAATTAAATTTAATTAGGTTTTTCCCCCTTCCTCAACCAACCCTCTCTCATCCTAGAAATGCCACATTCTGATTATATTGGGCCTTGAACCAATCCTTACTCCAATGATACAGGATTGCTTTCATTGGCTGTCTTAAATCATGGATCATCCCTAGAGCTGGATTGGAGTCAACTTCCTAGGAAATACATGAGTATCAGAATTGAAAAATATATAGATACCCAAACGAAAGTCTTGGTGCTTTTAAGAAGGGGGGCCAGGGGCTTACTGCTTGGATGACTATAGACAAAAGCCAATTACTATGTTTCTTCCTTGACCATGAGTTAAAATTTTCAGCTTTCTAGAGTTTCATGTACAGCCATCTTGGTATTCTAACCCACCACCCTTTGGCTTTAACTACCAGCATGCATGCTCTCGAATCTATATCTGCAATCTCAATTTCTTTCCTGGAATTTAAATCTGTATTTCCAACTATGAGATAATTATCTTGGCTCATTAGTTCTTCAGACTTAACTTTAATACCTACATAAATATCTTCAGTAATCCAAGATAGGAACCTCATAATTACCTCTGATTAATAATTACTCCTTTTGTTATTCATGCCTTCTCCAAAACTGGGGAACTTCTTGCTATCTGCACCAATACTTGGATCTTCTTTATTAAAATATCAATGCACACTTCACCTCACTTTATATTACAGGCATTAAGGCACCTGAGAGTTTTGCCAAGTGAAAATTTCATGTTGGACTTTTAACAGTATCTTTGGTCCTAAAGTTCTACTCACTTTCACAATAGCAAGTCAGCATGATAACATGGAAAGGTAAATGTCATTACCCTGTTGTTAGGCCTTCCATGGAGTCTCAACTGGCACTAATCAACTAAAAAATATTTTTCATGTCTTTGTATTACCATCTGTTCTCTGTGACTTTTTTTTCCTTCCATCTTTTATGAACTCTTCCCTGACTCACTGCTAACCCTAACAGTTACTGATCATCTTCCCAAACATCTTTCACAGACTTTACCCTCTTACAGAAATGATTTCCTATTGTCCAGATTAACCAAATTATAATTTTCAGTGCTGTCTCTACACAGATAGCAATGTCCTTGTTGAGTAAGTAAAGATGCATATTTCTAAGAATGAAAAGAGGAAAAGAAGGAATGTGTTGCTTAATAAACAGTTATATTGTGTCCCTTACTGTAGTTGCCTTTAAATTTCTATAGATAGATCCTATGTGGTGGTGGGGGGAGTAACTTGAGCATGAACAAAACTATCTGAATCTAAATTCTTCTGTCAATCCCAATATGTACTAGATCCCCTGACCCAGAAAAAAAGAAATCCCTTTTCTTTCCAGGTCCAATATCAATGATTTACAAATGCACATAATTCTAATCAGAATTTTAGGTTGTCTTTGGAGCAGTATGGGATACGCAATTCAGTGAAAATGTTGTGATCCTGGTGAAGCATGTTACGTTGGTAATGCGTATCTGGTTTCAAGCGCTGCACACAGACCTGCATAGACAATGAATTAGACATAAAAATCCCATGAGGATAGCAGATATCCTTCTGCCCCATTTAACAGACACAACTTTTCTTGTTTCTTGGAGATTGATGGGCAGTAAGAAAGTGAAACAAGAGCTCTATCAGTTCAAGAAGACATTTGCAATTGTATTTCCCTTATGAAGATATAAATCCTGGCGTCAGCAGCCGATGCTCATCTAAAGACTCCATACTAAATTACCTGTGTCAGACTGTATAGAATGTTAAAGGCACACTTCAGTCTTAACTTGATTAAATCAGAGGACGCACCAACTAGCCAAAGAATGGGAAATCCTTTTGATTTACATGCTCCATTAACTCTGAAAAAATAAATCTCAATGCACTTCTTTAACTCTGCTCCTCTAATTGCTACTTACAAATTCCTTTCCCTCTATTTTGCTATCTCTCATAAATCAGGAAGCAAAAAGCCAAGTCACTACCTCTTATTTAACATGATATGTTGTTGTGCCACTATTATGCCAAAGACCAATAACATACCAAGTCACAAAGGGAATCAAGACATGACAAGAAAGCCCTCCCGTACACAAGATGAGTGGCACATCTATGGACCCCATGCCCCAACATCAAGGGCATGCCCTTCCAGCAAAATTCCTGAGACTCAACCAGTCCTCCATCACAGAGAATTACCAATCCACTCTATTTCCTGAAACTTAACCCATAATTTGTTCACACTTCCCAGTAAGAAAAATTATAGGGCAATCATTCACATTACAGATTCTTCATTATACAGTCACTTTTAAGAAATATGGCACATAACAAAATAAGGACCAAGTTATAAAAAAAAAAAAATCAACTGAGGTTAAGAAATATGGCACATAACAAAATAAGGACCAAGTTATTAAAAAAAAAAAATCAACTGAGGTTAACTATTACCATTTAATAAGTATATTTCACTTTATAAAATCACTCATCTCAAAGTTCTATGAGGTGTACCTCCCAGTTCTTTTGTACACATAAAGGACAGATAATTTCAAAGTAGGGAAATGTGGTCATATTGTAAAATGAGATCAAAAATAAATTCAAAGCCAGGAGCTGTGGTGCATGCCTGTAATCCTAGCACTTTGGGAGACTGAGACAGAAGAATCATGAGTTCAAAGCCAGCCTCAGCAATGGCAAGGCGCTAAGCAACTCAGTGAGACTCTCTCTACATAAAACACAAAATAGGGCTGGGAATGTGGCTCAGTGGTCGAGTACTCCTTCAGTTCAATCCCCGGTACCAAATAAATAAATAATAAATTCAATACCCCTCTAGCTATAAACCAGTGAGAAGAAATTGTCCCATTTTTCAGAACATTAATTCACATAGCATTTTAGAGATAAATCTTATTTCCATGATCAATTGACTGAACACATGCCCTTTGTCTGTGCCCCTTATATACAAAAATGCCCATATAATTTCCCTGTTGCCCAAATATTTCTTAGCCTTCTCCACATATATCTTATTTCTTCAGTTTTTGCCTAATACAAACAAAATATTATAAGGAAAGAAATAATTGGATCTCCACCATAAAGAAAATATTTCTTTAGAGGAGAAGAAAGAAAAGCAAAGGATATTCCAAAGATGATCATATATAATTTCTTTGGAGACAGGTCACTTAGGTTATATACAGTATTGAATTATAGCACTCATTTTTCTACAAAGTTTTCTCCATGATTTTAAGAACTGAGCCAAAACAGCAACCACATTTTGCTTTGTTACATTTTTGTAAAATTTGAAGTTGAATTTGATGCGCAAATGCACTGCTGTTTACCAGAGAAGTAAATCTTTGCCACACATGTTCATTTCATTGTGATTCAAACTATTGCTAACAGTTTTGGGTTATTAACTCTGGAACATTTTATGGAATATTTTGGCCCTTAAATTTTAAAACCATTAGTTCTTTAATGAAAAAATAATCCTGGAGAGTATTTTTTTTGTTTGAAATCATTAACACAAGTGAACTTTTGGATGTTGTTGATCAATAAAGTCAGCTTCATCTATAGAATGACATGGAGTGAGATGAGACCAGAATTAGAATTAGTGTTTTTATAGGAGTGGAAGCAGGTGTCTGTACACACCAACAAACTATCATGAAACTTAGGAGGATCAGAGTGAATTAAACAGTGCAGATTTAGTACACAGGGTCTTCAAATAATTTGACACGTTTATCTTGCCTTTTTAGTAAACTAGTCTCTCACATCCTTTCTAGTTATATATATATATATACACACATACACTATATTGATAAAATAAATTCATTGAATTAGTTTTTAAGTTTTTTGAGTAAATTTCTTTATATGACTGTTCAAGTATTAGGTGAACTATAAAGATAGAAAAAGACATTCTTGAAGTGATAAACAACAAATACTATATATTGAATACTTACCATGTTCCAGATTCTCTGCTAAAAACTACCCACAAATCATCTCATTTAATCCTTAAAACAATTTAAGGATTAAAATATGAGGTAAACATATCCTATTTGTCAAATCTATTCCAAGGTAGCATATATTTTTTTCTATTCATCCCTCATAAAGGAAAAACAATTATCCTTTTTGAAAGTAAGAAAAGTTGGCCATACTGAGAGGCATTTATCTCAGGTATTATTATCTCAAAGACTAGGCATTCTAGAAAGTACAAAAGAGAGAAATGTGATCTATTTGGACCAAGGTCAAGACCAGATAGTCTGTTAGCATATATACTAGATGGTCAGTCTAGGCCCTAAACATTGAGCCAGGCCCACTCAAGCAAGATGAAAACATGAAAGATAAGGCCCTTCACTTGCAACAATGTGATATGCTGAGTTATTATTTTAAACATTATTTAAATATTAAATATTCATCATTCCTCTATAGGAAGATTATACATCCTCATTTCATCAACAGGTGTAGTCACGCAACTCACCTTGGATAATGAAATGTGAACAGAGGTAACACATGTCACGTCTCAGAAATGTTCAAATTCTATACATAAATCACCATGTTTCCTTTTTACCGCTTATGAGCTTCACAATGACCCTGATAGAGCTGCTCCATCAGCCCAGCTCCAGAAATGAAGACTGCCGGCAGAGCCCCAGCTAGTCCCCGAGGAACATGTGAATGTGAATGAGAAATGCACTTCTATGGTTTGAAGCTCCTACATTTGGGGGTTTATTACTGAACATTAACTTTGTCCACCTCGACGGATATAAATACCATGAGATTGTGATTAAAAGAATGAGATTAGTAGTTAAACCACCTGGCCTCAGATAAAAATTTAACCACTTTTATTTATACTATTAAAATTTCAGTTCTAAAATCCGACCTTTGCATTAGTCAAAATGAAAGTACAACAAATTTGGATAACAATTATCCTTTTTGAAAGTAAGAAAAGTTGGCCATACTGAGAGGCGTTTATCTCAGGTATTATTATCTCAAAGACTAGGCATTCTAGAAAATACAAAAGAGAAAAACAAGTAGGGTAATTTATAGTTAGTTTACAAAGAGCAAAATAGATAACAAAGCTTGTAAATCTCAAAGGCACTTGTAAATTTTTCCACTGTGACTATTTTTAAAATTTCAAACTTTGATTTTGATGCCCTAATTCCATCCCCCAACACACTGTTCAAATTTGAATTACCATCATCTTTCTCTCTCCCATAACTGAAATACCATTAATATTTTTCTATTTCCATCTGCATACTTTGGATTCCATACTCAGAAAACAATGGTGTATGATTTTCAGCAGTGTCATTTGGCATAGTTGTTAATTTATCCCTTATCACTGTTTATCATAGTTAAAAGTTTTGAGAAGGAAAAATGTAAAATTTGTTCAGGTAACCACACCCACCCTACATGCTTTCAAAATGATTTGGAATTGCTTACAGAAATACAGATAACACAAATTGTGGAGTAAAGTGCTAAGAATAAAGGAAGGCTGTCAGATGAATTCAGCACATACCAGTGAATCCAAGAGATTGTAAGTTTATTAAAATGCTTTTACATTCAGCTTTGAAATTCTTAGTGTCCAAAGAAAAGAGAAACACTTATTGGATGTAACGTCCAAAAATTTTAAAAACAATTACTCATGAGAGGCACTTTTCATTTCATAGAAACCTGTTGAATATTTCTTCTGTAGGTCAACTTAAGAGAAAATGTGAGATATCAACCTTAGTAATGTCCTTATCAATATGCCTATATACACAACAGCAAAAAACAGGAAAAAGGATTTTCCACTCTGCATTATTAAAAGTTGCATTTCATCTATACTTGAGGACATATCCAAGATGATAAATTCTTCTAATTTCTTTACACTAAGCTTTTATAGTCATTTAGGCAATGTCATCTTTATGTATGATATTTCATGTGGCATTTCCGAACCAAATACAGAAACAAAGATTGAAACATTGCTCATTGTTACAAATCCTCCATGATCTACACACTATAATTTCTTTATGCCAAGATATTAGAAAATCATTCTGGTTTATCTGCAAAAGAATTTTGAATACACAAGATCATATTCTTTTATTCGATCTGACAATCTCTACATAACTCACCATCAACATGTCATCTCTAATTCCATAGTTATTTTTGATTTATAATTTTCTGAAGCCATTCTTCTTTATTTTATAACTCCATCACTAGTTGGTCACCTCAGTTAAGATGACAGGCATGTGAACCAGCACAGGATACTGTGTTGCTAAATAAGTATGGCCTGTTATCCATGTGCCCTATTGGTGCTGTACCATGCTCACCCTAGAGTTTTCTGGGTTTGCTTGTCTTTCTATATAAATGTCAATTTTTTTTTTTACAGTAAAATTGGGCCTTGTTGAAGAATATCAAATACAGTCTAGAAAGCAAAAGAGCAGCTTTAAGTATCCTTGAGATCTCAAACTTAGGAGCATAGTTTTCAGAAGTTCTACAATGGATAGAAAAAAACCTTCATTTAGAGTTTATTTCTAAATAAAGTATTTCTAAATGCTTCACTTTGTAAAACCAATATTGAGTCACATTATTCATATTTGTACTGTTTTACTGAGAAAAAAGTTGGTTAATCTCCTTGCAATTCTTTTTCTTCATGTTTAAAAGAAATTACAGCATCCCCTCCCTCCTGGGGTGGTTACAGAGGTTTACTTGGGTTAAAATTCAAGCCCCAATTAGGGCTATCCTGGTAAGAGTGTAAACACTTGAAGTACATACTGTTATTATTGCTCTTGAAAAAAATTCATTTTCTGCATTGTTTTATCAGTTATTCAATAGCATAAAATGATATTAGTAGGCACCATGAAAATTAAACACACTTTTAATTTTAAGGTTAATTCCCATATTCTACCTCATTAGGAAGAAAACAAGCTACACGTTTTTCTTTTCCTATACACACTGTTTTAATTGACAGACATGACATTTCAGTAAGTGAGAATTCAAGAAAGATTTGTGTTTGCCAGTTACTCTTAACAAATTATGTTTTGAATTGAAGGTCTAAATCAAGATAACTACAATTTTGGATTGTTTAAATGCAAAACCCCTTGCCCTTCATTGTGTCCCTAGAGCCGTGTTCACCTATACCAGGGTTGGCCAAAATAAAAATACGATTAAAAGAGCATCAAAAACTTGTCCTAAAATGATTTTGTCATTCACTAGCTCTTTAGAGTTAAAGCATTTTTCTTCTTTTAACTTAGTTTCTTTCAGAGAATGAAAGGAAAAAATTTAATGTTTTTAGTTTTAAATGAACACAATACCTTTATCTTATTTTTATGTGGTGCTGAGGATCAAACCTGTAGCTCACACATGCCAGGCATTCGCTCTACCACTGAGCCACAACCCCAGCCCAGGAAATAATCTTTTATAAAGACCTATAATTCTTGGAAGCTATTCATGTACACTCTATACATATTGAAAAAGGTGACAGTAATTCTTCTAGTTACATATCTAAATACAGACCTATGTAGAAAGTGCATACTCCTTTTCTAAATCATATAATCTACTTTTATTCTTCCCAGAGGAATATAAAATTGTTCACATTTAAAGGAATATAAAATTATATAAAGGAATATAAAATTGTTCACATTTAATAATGAGATTCTCCTTAACAGCATAGAAACTCTCATCCCTCTCTTTCCACAAAGCAATGAAATTTGAAAGGATTTAGTACTTTTGCAATGTCCAATTTCTGGCTGCTTATTAGCTGTTAACAAATATAAGTCTGATAATCATTACTAATATTTGTTTCTCAGCATATAATCCCCCGAAGATACTCCTTCAGTTCTTTGTACACAAAATTTGCCACTACCTGGTATTTCCGTTTGTCAGTCTCAGAGCCAAGAAACCATCAGCTTTTTTGGACTTCCAGGATCACTGACACCTAAAAGGTAGGACCAATCATTGTATTCACTACTAGAACCATTTACTGCACATGCCTGAATATACTGCTGATGTTTCCAAAGGTATGGGATTGGTGCAATCACATTCCCCTTCCCCCAAAATAAGACAACATAGGGTTTCTGATTCCATGGCTTCCAGAGACAGGGACTGGGTCAGGTAGGACACAAAGCAGGAATTCCTGACATCTTCAGTGGAAGCATCCTGGAGCTTCCAACAGAGAAGGGGAGTCTTGGCTATAAAAGTACAGAGACAGAGAAGTAGGGAGCCAGAAGGATAAGAGGCTGGGCTGAATTGGTAGGTGTCAAAGAAAAGCTAGGCCAAGACCACCATGTTGTAAGGATAGTACCAGGAAGCAAAGCTGAGTCTCCGAGTCCTCTTCTGAGTCATCCCTGAGATGAGAAGATGTGGAAGATCCGGAGTATCTGAGATAGCCCAACCACTGAATAGCAGAAGCAGACTCTCCTTAAGGAAAATTTTTCTTGTGTATTCCATAGATCCCCACAGATGAAAACAAATATGTCATTCCAAGATCACAAAAAACCACAGGAAAACAAGTCACTATGTGTGAGAATCAGCAGAAAAAAAATCTAAAAATTTAAGTTGAAACAACTGCAGCTACTGAAACTGCCTAGACAATAGAAAATAGCTACTCTTAAAATTTGTAAAAAAAAATGCAATTGCAAAAAAGCACAAAATGAAACTGAGAAATTAAAATGTTGTAATTTGTAGGAATAAAACTTATAAGTGAACTAACAAGTGTAATGCATGTCAATTGACTGGAGAAATAATCAGTATTACCAAATGATTATACACATTGTAGCATAAAGAGATAAAATATAGATTAAAAGATACAGAGAGTAGAATGAGAAAGTCATATACTCATTTTATTGAGGATCCTGAAAGAAAGGGAGAGAGGAGTTTGGAAGTGGAAGAAGTAAAATTAAGGTAAGAGAAGCAAAGAAAATGGAGGAACGAAGGCAGACATTAAAAATAACAATGGCCATAAAATTCCTAGAAGACTTAAAAAATAAGATGACCCTGGATAAATAAAAAATTAATCCATATTTGACATATAATTGCAAATTTCTAAAAAACAGAAATAGTTTATCCCCACTCACAAAATTAGAAAACAGTGAATTCTCAACTAAAATAAAAGCTGAAAAACTTCCAAGTGATAAGATAAATTAGCTGTCTACTAAAGTAACTAGTGAAGAATGAAGAGAAAATATTCTCAGATAAAAAGTTTGCCACTATGAGATCTCCAATTAAAAAAAAATCTGAAGAATGTATTTCAAAAGGAAAACATCTAAAGAATACTGGTCTGAGATTTTACAAAATAAACATTGTCTTTATAAGGTTTCGTATGATTTGCTTTTAAATTAAAAAGAAGTCAGTACTAAAAGATTTGGCATTATTTAGGTAAGTAGGGAAAGATCAAACAGAATCTATAAGTTAAAATGTGTATAATAAAATTATAAGGATAAGCTTAAAGATAAGCACTAAAGAACAGAAGTTATATGTGTAAATTCTAAACAGAGATCAAAGTATTGAAACATAAGGGGATTAAAAGCAAATTAATAACTCACCTAAAGAGAAAAAAGCAAAAAAAGTTTAAAAATGGTAGAAATGGCTCTAAATATAACAGCATAACAAACAAAAAATGGATTTAAATAAACCATGAAGGAGTAACATTAAATTGAAAGGAAATTTCTTATAATAAAACATTTATTTGGTATTTATCCAGTTTGGGCAAACAGCTCCTAAAACTCTTGGAATATCTGAAGCTAAAAGAGTGTTTGCTCAATAATAAGATGACTTGGGGTGAAGGGTTGGGGACAAGAAAGCTTCAGAATCGGGGCTTGTTGCCAGAAAGACCAAAGTATACTCAAAGTATTGAAACTTTCAGCTCCATCCCCTGGCCTCTCAAAAGAGGAGCAGCACTAGAAGTTGAGTTAGTCACCAATGGCCAATGAACTAATCAATCATATCTACCTAATGAAACTTCCACAAATGACAAGTTAGAAGGTGCTGGGAGGGTGACACATGGAGATGACATGGAAGTTCTACAATCCTCCCCAACATCCTTCCTGTATCTCTCTCTCCACTGGGCTATTTATATCCTTTATAAGAGACTAACACTAGTAAGTGAAACACCTGAGCTCTGTGAACCATTCAAGAACTTATCAAGCCTGGCAAAGGGGTCATGAAATCCAGTCTTCTCGACACCCTGATTTTAGCCTAATGAAACCTTAATCAGATTAACTTGCTACAGAATCCATACCAAAATGGCTAGATGACTAATATTTATGTTTGGAACACAATCTACCATATTAATCATATATGCTCAGATGGGCCAAGTATTTCCTTTTTGATACAAATTTAAAAAGAAGGTATATTCTATTCAGCTAATTCAGAATCCAGAAATTTTAGCAATTGCTCAATAATGACAGTTTCTACTACTGAAACTAGAAATAGTGACCAGCTGTTGAAAGTTCTTCCAGAAAGCTCCCCGAGGGTAATATACTGTTACAGGACAAACTGCAACTCTCTCTTCTTGCAGTTGCTTACAAACATCAAATTTCCCATTCAGAATTAAAATTTCAATTTCTCCAAAAGTCTGGCAGAACAACTCTTTACAAATAAGTAATATAAAAATATTTATACTTTCATAACACACAGGATTTTTAATACAGTCGCTAGATAACTACATTGACATGGGAAAGTAAAATATTTTAAAGTGTTAAGAATGCTAGTTAATAACTTTGTTATAATTGAGTTACAAAAATGAACATAAAATTATTATACATTCCTATAATGAGTTAATATAACTCCTTAAAATACATACCATGCATTATCTTTGGAATCACTCAGACTTGAATTTAAATTCCCTGAATTAATGCATAATCTCTTTACCTTATAATGTGCTTTATAAAATTATCTTAAAGGACTGTAATTAAAGAATAGGATATGATATGGACAAAGCTCCACCTACCAAATACTAAACATCAATACTACAACATCAAAAAATAGTTGATATTCCTTTTTGTTTTATTAGTTTATAAATACACTCATTCTTTCACAAGTTAAAACTCTTCCAGTATAGATTTGATACCTACTTCAGTCACTTCAATGTAATATTTAAAGTAATGTTTCATAGTTGTAAAAATCTTTATAATTTAAAATACTTCAAAAATATCTCAATTGATACAATAACCAATTCACATACTTTTGGAAAGGAGAAAATTGAGGCTTAGAAAAATTGACTTATTTTGTTGCAAGCATTTCATCATCATTCTGGAAAATGTCCTGCCTTCCATTTCATTTATAAGACTCCTGTAAGAATGAACAAGTATTTCATAAGTCCATTCCTCAGTCCATCTGAGCCAATGGGTCATATCTCAAGAATTTTTGGACTTAAGCCAAGAGTGTCTCTGATGACAAGGCTTTAACATGTTTAGTTCTTGAGCTGCATCTGCAACTTCTATAGAATGAGAAAGATCATACTAGTCAAAAGGATAGAATGAAGTAAAGACACAAGTAGAAATGAAGATGAAAGCAGACGACAGGGTCCCCATTCCACCTATTCCTAAGATCCGGTCTCATTGCATTCCTGTTCATGGGTTCCATGGAGTACAACAGTAACCTTATAATTTTGGTTGAAGTTACTTTTTTATGATTTCCATAACTTGGAGACATGAAAGCCCCAAAATGGGTTTTAGTTATGCTAAATTTTGCACCCTCTCCACTAGACAGATCACTAATAACCACTACTGTTCTTTAAATACATAAAAATGGCAACAGGAGGTATTTAATTTTTGATTCTAAGTAGAAAAGAACTATAAAGCATTGTTTTCCATTTCTGTGCATGCACTGAATGCAACATAGTAGCAAAAAAGGAAATGACACAGAAAACAGGCTCAGGTCCTAAAATTGCTTTGATTCATCCAGTACACATTATATTCCAGCTAATGAATAATCAATTGGTTTTCCCTGCCCCATGTTATCTCAGCCCATTCTACATGTTTGCTTTCCCCACCAGTTAGTACTCCCAACAAGCAGCTCACAGCCTTGACAGTTTTTGACCTAGCAAAATGTTATTACTTGGGTCTTGGTATAAAGATAGTGCATTCCAGGAAACCTGCCCTTGATCTTCAATTTGACACTCTATGTGCCTCCTCCATTTCTGTGAGCACCTGCATTACACCCATCCAAATTCTTATCCCTCAGCGCTGAAACTGACTGACAGAAGTCTAACAAATATAATCCCATTAGGGAAATAAGCCTGCTCAAAGATATATCCTACACAATTCTGCATCTTCAGTAGTGAGGATAGTGTTTAACACATAGCAAACACTCAAATATTTATGACTGTGAATAAACTTCCTTAGGGATTCTACACTTCACATTAGTGCCCCTCTCATACGCACTACTGAAGAGGCACCTCACCTTCTGATGGAACAATCTGAGATGACTCAATCATGCCAAGATGGACATTAGATTGAAACCACTCAATATTATATTAACATGCCTCAATTTCTCTTCTGAAATCTCATAAAAAGACTATTAAAAGCAAACAAATGGCAATGGGAATCATCGTCAAATCATACTTAGACAATTTTATTCATATTCATAATGGATAATGAGGGACTAATATCAGCCTTCTACCAAAGGACAATAGCAAATATTCTCCCCTAGAAGTGCAATATGCAACCATTTAAAATTGAAAATTGTATAATAATGCTCACATAACTGGCTATTAGCTCCGATTTTGGCAATATTATTGTAGACCACCAAGCCTCAAAAACCAAAAATGTTTTGCCTTATGTGGGCGGTAATAACTATGTCACCAAATCCCTCTCAGAATATATTAAAAATGACAGTGATCAAATAAAAGAACACAGTTAAAGAAACACGTATGCCACTCAGATTCCACAAGCAATTTAAAAAGTATGAAACAAATAATCCCTTCACCGGGTGACATCAGTCTGACATAAACAATAGCTCCAGGAGATAAACATACCTAAATATACTCTTGTCACAAGGACTTAGATTGAAAAGGGGCAGAGAGAAAGCCCAGTGTTTTAATTTCTACCAACTGTTTCCCATTGTTTTCAGCTTACTGCTGATCTTGGCTCTTATGAACACTCCACTCTGTTTCTTAGAATTTCTATAAATAGTGCATCTCAAAACTACATGGGCATTGTGCAGACCAGGCCAGGAGAATGGCAGGGCCTACTAATGTGATATGCCTAAAATTATTCCTAGCACACATGACATGTTTAATAACTACAGGCTTAATAAATGAAGGCACAAACTAACCAATCAGTTTATTGCTTGACTGTATACTTTGAACTTATTCTTTATTTTGAATATATTTTCAGCTGATTAACATACAAAAGCAACTTGGTCAGTATGAGAGAGTAAGTCATGCTATTCAAATGTTTATTACCATGGCTCAAGTTTAAAGCATCTGTTTTTCAGATTTTATCTAATAGGTCTGTTCTTAGAGTCACTTTGGGTGTATTTGCAAAAAAAATGCCAGCTAAATTCAGCTTTTTTTTTTTCTGGATGGGTTGAGTATTTGAATATAAGCATACTTATAGATTTTAACAATAAGAGAATGATTTGTACATTTCTCTAGAAAAGGTTTTTTCAAAATCTGAAAAGCAAAAATAATCATATTATACCAGTATGTTTAAAAACCTAAATAACATGGATAATTTCCTGAAAATATATTTAGGATAAGTTCCTCAATAAGAAATATAAGATGTAAATATTCCTAAACCATAAAAGAAATCATTATTAGGTAAAATTCTACTCAGGTAATCCAAAACATCTGAGACATATTCCTGATTGTACTAAATAAAGAGAAAATTTGTTGAAAAATTTCACAAACTCTCTAAAAAAGGAAAATAAACAATATTTTTTAGGATAGCACAAACTCAATACTAATATGACAATAGCAAAGTCAACTTTAAACTCACTTATGAATAAAATTGGAGAAAATACATGTTGAATTTCTTCCATGAAAACAAGAAAAATATTCTATTATGTGAAATAAAAAAAAAAAGCCTTTCTCATAGACATTGAGAGTAAAACAGTATTTACCCAAGTACCTAGTACTGTGAAGAGGAGGAAGGAGACAGAATGTTGATGAATGGGTTCTAGCTGCCTTTAGATGGGAGCAAGAAGCTTCAAGTGCCATTGTACAGCAGTGTGATACAGACAATAACTATATACTGTATGTTCTGAAAAGCTAGAAGAAAGGATTCTGAATATTTTCATCATAAAGAAGTAAGCGCATGAGGTAGATAGGTTACCCTGATTTAAACATAACACTGTGCATGGATGTATTGGAACAATACACAGTTCACATGATACATTGTTTTCATGTTTGTGTTTTAAAAATAAATTTAAATTAAAAGGTGTCATTTCTCTACATTAGCAGCAAATAGAAAATACTAAAAATAACATTTTAAACAAAAAATAGAAATTTTTTAAAAATAAATGTATGGGGTAAACTATAAAACCTTAACTAAGTTTTGAAAATACCTGGATTCATGGAGAAATGATGAAATGCAGTGTTTCTCTCATACTGTGACTCCTCATTGGAACCACATGAGTTGTTTTGTTTTTAATCACTGACTGCTAGACTCAGCTCTCAAACACTGTGATTTAACTGGTCTGGAGTACAGACTGGACTTTGGTAGTATGCAAAGCTCCCCAGGTGATCTTAATGTACAGGTAAGTTTAAGAATCAGTGTTTTACTGGATACTGTATGCCCACACAGATCCCCAGTATAAGACAGAAATTCCCATTCCCCAGCCACTGGGAGCAGTACTGGCAATTGACAGTTCTCAGGTAACTCTCTACAAGATTTATCCTCAAGTACTTCAGACAATAAAATTGAAGGTCATTATATTTGAATATCACTATGTAACGCTCCATGGGCACTCTTCCACTATTCTTTGCTCCAAAGATAATCACTACCCTGGATTTGTGGTTTCTCATTCCTATGCATTTATCTTTTACTACATATGGATGTACCCTTCACTGATACACAATACTGAATGATATATTGTAATTTTATTTGCTCAAAATCTGTAAGTCATTCACATTACTATAATTCTAGTTTATTTTTACTGCTTCCTAGATTGCCCTTGTATTTATATGCTATAGTTTATCGATATTCCTGTTGATTTATTGTATTGTGTTTGACATCTTACATTTAGGAGGATTCCTTTTTTCTTAAGAAGGGTGTTATTGGATTCAGTGTGCCTGAAACAATTTATAATTTCTTTAAATATACAATGGAAGATAGCAGCTCTGAGTGGGATGGAAAGTTAATAAAGATGGCATTATAAAAAGCAGAAAAAGAAGATTTTACAGAGTAATATAAGGTTGTTAAAAAGATAAAAAGCTAACTGGGATCCAGGTCTCCTTCAGCCCAGCTAAGGGAATTTTTTTTTTTTAAAGTAGTATTCCTGGCAAAACTTATCATCATTTTCTTTCTCTTTATCACATCTACCCTAAAACATTTTCAAAACCCCTCATCTCTTCTTA
The DNA here is from genome assembly GCA_004024805.1 of Geosciurus inauris. Lineage (NCBI taxonomy): Eukaryota > Metazoa > Chordata > Mammalia > Rodentia > Sciuridae > Geosciurus > Geosciurus inauris. Next base: position 3,605 of record PVHX01025180.1, on the reverse strand, counting down.
GGAAGTGCTATAATTACGCATAAGTTGGGTCCTGCCGTTGACAACTTTCTTTCCTCATCTTTTGTTATGTCTTCTCCTGTTCACACAGAGGATTGTGATCCTATAACATTAACAGAAAGTAATCATGCTACTTAGGAGTCATGGCCCGATTGTGTAATGATTGAGAGCTCAAGTTTTATCAGACAGTTTGAGATCTCTGTCAGGGAGTTACTTAGCCTAATTTTCAAATTGGACATCTAGAAAAATGGAAATATAATTTAAAATTCTTCATAATTCAGAAAAACTGATATATACCTATAAAGTCACTGGACCCATGCCTAGTCCAAAGTACCCAGTAAAATCTACTGAGTACTGTTTTCAACTGGTCTATGGTCCACATAAAATCTGATATCAACCATAACCAAGACTATTGCCAATAAACGACTGCATTTGGTGGAAAGCTCTCCTTGGAATTAGTGCATTTCTGATTTCTGATTGGATGAATTCCCTTTGGTTCCCAATTAATGAAATAAGTGATACACAAAAGTGAACTTAATGTAACCACCGATAAATTAGATTCATATGAACTTTTATATTACCTAATCCATGATGGTTTTGATCATGTCTAATTCAATAGATTCTACAAGTTATATCCTTCTAAACTTATTGTAACACTCCTATAAAAAGAAATAAAAGCTAATTGTATATTTTATGCCAGGAATTTTAAGTCTGTATTTTCATAGGTGGCTTCATAGAAACTGAGGTTCCCCTGGAAGTGCGTGCAAAACGTGATAGGTGTGATCATTCTGGAAAGTGTTAGTTTTTGTCAGATTACAAAAATAATCTGACTTAAAAAAATTGAACACATCTCGGTTTACCCAAACCAAGTTTTAATGAGCAACAAGCAAGACCTTTCCTCTTGGGCTAGTTCTAGTAATCTATCATTCATAAGGTCCTTGCATGTACAGGGCATTGATCCAACTTGTCCAGTGAACCTTATGACATAGCACATTTCTTTCGTGTCATGTTGGGGGCAGGCTCTCTGGGCCTGGGAGCTGCCCTGCCCTTTCAAGATGGCTATATGCCAGAAACTTGCGGTAAACAGGTGGGCAACTTAAGGAAGTGCACAGCATTGGCTGGCGGTAACGTCACTGTGCATGCTTGGCTCGTGGGCAATGCCTGCTCTGACACACGCCTGTATTCTGCTCATGCATTCCCCTCGTGCTTGATAATGCTATTCCTTCTGATTGGTTGTAACTCTGCTCTGTAATACTTGGTGCTATATGAAAAGTAGATAGAAGGAGGCTGGGGGGAGAACAGAAGAGAACAAGGGAGAACAAAAGAGAGTGAAGGAAGGCAAGAAGAGCGCTCAACAAAAATAAAGATTGCTTTCTGAGAATAACGGCATGATTATTGTCTCCTGCCGGTGGGCAACAATAGTGTCAGTCTCTAGAGATACCCTGAAAGAAACCACTTCTACATTACAGTTAGTATGAACTATCATCCTAGTTTGCTGGAATGGTCCTACCTTCTACTTGTCCCCCAGTAAAATTATTAATAGCACACCTTTCACTCTTACAAGTATTCTATTTTGAACAATAAATTTTATTACTACCATAATAAAGACAAAACAGTCTTTTGATAAGGCAATTTCATCCTGCAGAAAAAAAAAGAAATTGAACTTCAAATATAGCCATTCTTAGGGGACAGTTCCAAGATGGCGGCCTAGTCGGACGCAGTGGTCAGTCTCACCAGAGCCAGAGATTAAAGTTTTGGAAATACCGTCATCATACAGCTACCCCGGCAGGCATTTCACTTGCGCGTGTAAGCTGGGCCACCAGGCAGCAGCCAATGCCACAATCAGCGTGACTTCAGCAGCAAGCTATGGCGGAGCTCAGCGGGGGGTTGGGGGGGCAGTGGCAGAGCTCAGGGGCCAGCGGCTCTGGGCTCCAGCCCAGGGCTCGCCCCGGGCTGAGACTGCGTCTACATGGGGTACCTGGCTCCAGCGCCCACCCAACCATGCAGGGCCCCTAGCAGTTGCTCCCGTGGACACATAGCCCCAGCCACTAGCCACTGGGGAGCCCAAATTCAAGGTAAGAGTCGCTCCAGAGATGCCAGCGGAGACAGCCCCACCCAAGGGTGGCTTGTGCCCGCCGCAGTTCCGCTCCAGAATTCTTGTGGCCCAGCAGGAGCCCCAAAGGACCCTGACCCGCCCTCAGGAACCTCCACGGTTATCCAGCCAAAGGGAGACGAGGGTCTGCTACCTCTAACCATTGGGGAGCCCAAATTCAGGGCAAAAGTTGCTCCAGAGACACCAGTGTGAGGCAGCCCCATCCAAGGGCAGCTTGGGTCTGCCCGAGCTCTGCTCCAACGTTCCTGGGGTCCGGCAGGAGCTACAGAGGGCCCAGATCCACCCTTAGGAAACTCCACAGGTGTCCAACTAAGGATTGACCAGAGTCTGATTGCTACCAGCCACAGAGAAAGGCACAACCAGGGTAACAGTGACTTCCAGAGACCCCAGCGTGAAGAGGCCCCACCCTAGTGCACTCTGGGCCCGCCTCAGTTCCGCTCCAGAGTTCCTGTGGTCAGGCGAGACAGAAGGCCCAAAACCACCCTTAGGGAAAGCCAGAGTGCCCAGTTGAAGGCAGACCAGAGCCTGCTAACCTCTAGCCCCAGGGGAGCGCACACTCACTGTAAGGGTCGCACACAGACTTTCCAGCTTGTGACCCTGCCTAAGTGAGACCTGAGCCCACCGGTAGTTCTGCTCTAGAGTTCCTGTTCACCAGCAGGAGTGCAAGAGAAGGGCAAAACAGCCCTCAGGGGCCGCCTCAGGAGCACAGCTAAAGCCACTCCCACTGCCCTCTAGAGGTAGTCCACTACCTCCGCCACCAACTTTAGTGACAACGGTGCCCATCTGGGGACACTGGGAAAACAGAAGTAGCTCCAAAGTGAGACACAGGTAATCCGGAGTGTCAATATAAGATTATAGGATAGAAGCCGCAATACCTCAGATTGGTATTTCAAGAAAGGAAGATACACAATCAACATGAAAAAACAAGGGAAGAAAGTGCCCCAAATAAACCTGGATACCACTGTAACAGAATCCATGGACAGCACAGTTAATGAAATGTCAGAGAAAGATTTCAGAATGTACATAATTAAAATGTTCAGGGAACTAAAGAATGACATAAGTGAACAATTACAGGCAAAAATTGATCAATCCAACAAAGAAATAGAGCAAATAAAGGCAACCATAGATCATTCTAACAAAGAGATAAGAGAGCAATTACAAGTAGCAAAAGATTACTTTAAGAAAGAGCTTGTGGGAAAAAAAAATCAGAAATTCTTGAAATGAAGGAAACAATTAACCAAATAAAAAAATCAATAGAAAGCATCACCAGCAGACTAGATCACCTGGGAGACAGAGCCTCAGATAATGAAGACAAAATATACAATCTTGAAAATAAATTTGATCATACAGTGAAGATGGTAAAAAATCATGAACAGAACATACAAGAAATATGGGACAGCATCAAAAGACCAAATCTGAGATTTATTGGGATAGAAGAAGGTGCAGAATTTCAAACCAAAGGAATGCACAATCTCTTCAATGAAATAATATCAGA
>PVHX01025179.1:0-22779 GCA_004024805.1 Geosciurus inauris | reverse complement strand
GCAGCTATCCAAAATACCAGCAACAATAAGTGCTGGCGAGGATGTGGAGAAAAAGGTACACTTAAACATTGCTGGTGGGATTGCAAATTGGTGCAACCAATCTGGAAAGTAGTATGGAGACTGCTTAAAAAACTTGGAATGGAACCACCATTTGACCCAGCTATCCCACTCCTTGGCCTATACCCTAAAGACTTAAAAATAGCACACTACAGTGAAGCAGCCACTTCAATGTTTATAGCAGCACAATTCACAATTGCAAATCTGTGGAAGCAACCCAGATGTCCTTCAATACATGAATGGATAAAGAAACTGTGGTACATATACACAATGGAATATTATTCAGCAATAAAAGAGAATAAAATTATGGCATTTGCAGGCAAATGGATGGAACTGGAAAACGTTATGCTAAGTGAAGTAAGCCAATCCCAAAAAACCAAATGCCGAATGGTCTCTTTGATTAGTGGATGCTGATGAATAAGGGAGGTGGGAATGGGAAACATAAGAGAAATAGAGAAACACTGGACGCAACATGGGGGAGGCGGGGGGCAGGAAAGGGGAATGGGTATAGTAAAGATGGTTGATAAAAAAAAAAAAATATATATATATATATATATACTGTTCATTGAAAGTGCATATAAAGGTGTTTAATATGAAGAATGTAATCTGCTTATAATTTTGTCCAAAGTTAGAAAAATTATGATTGTAACAATTTTTTTTCTATTTGCCTCAACAAATGTTTTCAGTGAACAGTGTGTACAGCTTCTGAAAATTTGTTTTTTTCTGTTATGTTTGATAACATGTATTAAAATGCAACTTTTGAGAAAAAATAAATAAATAAATAAAATAAAACAGCTTTGCTAAACCTCAAGGTGGTTTATGCAGTCCTTTCAAGTGTGTGGCTATTTTCAACTTTGTAGTAAGAACTGAAAAACAAGATGTGTTCATCTGCTTGAGAAGCTACATATTAAGGAAATCTATGAGTAGGGAAAATGTGGTACTATATGAAAGAGGCCAAAGAACTTTTTCCAAAAAAATTCTTTATCGAAGGTATTCTTTTTAAATATGTTTCATTAGAAGAAAATTGGGTAGAAAATTTAGAGTGTGTGGCTTTGTTGGCAGGACCTATCTTTTCCTACACCTGATGTCAAGCGAACATGCAGACTGATGTTACCTAGCAGACTTCTCCTTTTTGTAGAGAAGGATACCTTGGAACCTAATGTCATTAATCATTTCATGGTGCACCTATCTCCCCCTTTTCAGTGTTACAATCACTATTGCCCCTCTGATCATTGTTTGCTCTCAGGAAAACTAAGCTGATCCAAACATCTGGTTTTCCTAACATTTGGAATCTCATCCTAAAACAACAAATTCCCAGTTCTATGCATAGATAAAAACTACAATTTACTTAATGGTAAAATATAAAAGTTAACATTTCTTGAAAAAGTAATTTCTGTAGTAGAACTACTTTCCACTAATTGTGTGAGGCAATATTTTTCTTTGTTGTAAATATTTATGTCTTTTGTTTTTCCATATTAAAGACTTTTAGACTTGGTAGAGACATTAGGGGTCATGATATCCAACAAATCATTCAAAGGATCTATCCTGTCTATATTCTCCTGGACAGGTGGTTCATCCAAGAGCTACTTGAACACTTCTACTGGCAAGGAACTTATTGCTACACCAGTGGGACAGGCATTTTAGTTTCAGATGACTCTAATAGTTAAAATGCCCATGCTTCTATTTTGCCCAAGTTGATTCTCCATAATTGTGATCCATTCATCCCTTTGATTTCTCTCCTGTGGCATTACAGAGTAAGTCTATTCCCATTGTACATGACGGTTGTCAGCTATTTGAAGATATTGATAATATTCCCCAGGCTAAAACTCAAATATAACAGTACTCAAGTAGTCCAAAAAGCCCTTATCAGGGTGTACTGGCCTCCAAATGCAAGCAGATGCCATATGACCCTTGGGGAATATGGACCGAGATCCAGTCAAAATTCACTAGGTATGGTCTGATACTAAATAGTACTAATAATTTTCTTATTTTGGAAACATTACTACTTCTCCTTGCATTAGTTCTTTTAACAGTCTTCTCACACAGGTGACTTCCATTTAGCCTCCAGTCAGCTAAAAATTTTAGAGCTTTGTAAAAACAAACTTCTGTTAAAGGTACAATCTGCAAAGGTTGAACATCCCTAATTTGAAAATCCAAAATCTGAAGTACTCTATAATTCAAAACTTTTTGAATACAGATAATACATAAAATATTTTGGATTTTAGAGCATTTCTAATATCAAATATTCCAAATAGGGGCTGGGGTTGTGGCTCAGTGGTAGAGCACTTGCCTCACATGTGTGAGGCACTGGGTTCAATCCTCAGCACCACATAAAATAAATAAAATAAAGATATTGTGTCCATCTACAACTAAAAAAAGATATTTTAAAAAATATTCAAAATAGTGATGCTCAGTCAGTAAATTCTATGCAAATATTATGAAATCCAAAAAATCCCTAAACCCTGAAGCACTTCCAGTTCCAAGCATTTGGAAGAAGGTACATTGAACCTTTTTTTCTAGTAGGCTTTTAATCCAGGTGAAGAATGTGAAGTTGTTTCTAATTTTAATCTTGCTACTTTCAACCACCACACTATCCTATGGAAATATTCCATAATGCCAATTCTATAGCTACTTCCCTCAACTTTTTGACCATCATCACAACTCCTGATAGACAACTGGGTAAGTCAGGGTCATATCCAGAGCCCAGTGACTTGCCAATAGATGCTGGTAAGGGTCATAGGGCTGTTGTGTTTTCAACAGGTGCTTCTTTATGTCATCCTAAACTTGTACTCCTTTAGTACTTTTTTTTTTCAGCATGAGATGATGAATCACTATCACAAAAACCCTGAGTTTTCAGCAAAAATCACCTTTGTTAATTGAAAAAGTAGTGCACCCCAAGAGTCTGCTAAGATCTGGTGTAAAAAGATCGATTTTTAAACAGAAAAGAATGTCTTTGTTTCAGACATTACACAGTTTAATCACCAAACTAATCCTATCAGGTAGGTGTGATCATTTTTACTTTATGGTTGGGAGACTTGTGGCTACACCTGCAGGTTGAGTGAAGCCAAAGTACCTGCACTTGAATTCTGACTCGCCTGAGATGGTATCAACTACATGACGGTCAGCGAACTGCTCAACCTCTGTTAGTGGTTGTCTTGCCTCCTGAGGTTGTCATGAGCATTAAATAAAATGATACATATAAATCATGTTATATGGTACCTGGAAAATTGTGAGGTCTTGGTAAGTGTTATCTATAATTATTACAGCTCAAGATAAGAAAGTTAGAAAAGCAACAGAGGCAGGATTTGAAGCAGAATTTGTCTAACCCCAAAGCCAGTACAAATAAGTATAGTCAAGGACACACAGGACTAATTTTATTTTTCCTCTAGCAAATACAATTTGTCTTCTTGACCATACCCTTCAATACAATAAAAAATAAAAATAGGATTTTGAGATGAATAAAAGGAACAATGCAACCAAAGACACAGTTACAGATTTTATGGCAATAACTTAAAGACAAAAACCAAGCTAAGGAAGAACAAGGTCATTGAAAAGGTGAATTTCAAGGCAGGCAGACACAGTAGCTCAAGGCAGGGCATTTATGAAGTAACAATGTATTTATTTGCTACTATGTATCTGAGGGCAAATGCTGAATGGTATATTGATTGGGAAGGGTTAAACACATTGCCCCAGTTCTTCCTGAACTCCCTGGGCTTTGGACTGACCTCTACACTTTCATAAGTAAATACGACACTCAGGAAGCTCAAATATTCAATAGCATTACATATCATTAATAGACACAGCACTATTACTAAGGATATAAACATAGGAAGAAAACTAATTGTCTATGATTTTTTGTAAAACAAAATCTATGTCCATTTTGTTAACACAGTTGAGGTTATATTAAGTACTTGATAAATGGCATAGAAGAAAGCAGCTTGCTTAGCCAGATGTGGTGGTGCATGCCTATAATCCCAGAGGCTTGGGAAGCTGAGGCAGGAGGACCGTGAGTTCAAAAAAAGTGAGATTCTAACAATTCAGCCAGACCCTGTCGCTAAATAAAACACAAAATAGGACTGGGGATGTGGCTCAGTGGCTGAGTGCCCCTGAGTTCAATCTCCACTGCCCTCCCCGCCAAAAAAAGTGCAGCTGGAGCAAGATAAGATACATAGGTAAGATACATACATACATAAGATACATAAGATACATACAAGATAAGATACATACATAGATCGTAAATTTTGACTATCTTAGTCATTAGATAAGAGGTTAACAAGAAATAAGAACAGAAATTCCAAGGAGTACGTTTCTCACTGTCAGCTACCAATAAACTTAAAGTGTATTTTATCATAGGCACTCTTTAAAAATATGTTAAAGAAACAAGAACTCAAAAACTACAGGTTATTCACAAAACAAACTTTCCAAAGGATAATTCCCACCGACATATTCCTTAATTTTAAGCAAACAATATCAGTATTCTCCTATAAAATAAAATCAGATTTTAAAAGGGTGAAGTTTATTTAAAGGCCTCTAAAACTGTTGGAACTCACTAGAAAAGTACACCCAGGGTTTCTCTAGACACCAAAGTCCTTGAGAAAAGAGTAGGGTACCACCTCTCAGTACCAGGTGAAAAAAACAGAATGATACAGACAGATCTTTCCAGAGCCTGACAAAGGCTCTTCTCTTCCAAGTGGCTTGAAGACAAGTCACTGAAGGGCATGGGAAAAGTTACTTAATTCAATTTAATCAAGTCTTTCTTTAGTGCGATGATTAGAATAGTTGTGTAGAAAAAGCTAAGTCAACCACAATTCTGATAAAACCCATAAGACTTCTTGTTGAATATACCTAAACTGGCAAAAAAATGAAAAATGGAAATTTATTTTAGCTTCTAAAAATTCTCCTTATTGAAACAAACATCACTAGTTTAAAAATTAAGAAGTCACTAAAATTTCAGCAAGTACAATTGGTCATAGTCTTGATTTTGAAAGAGCCAAAGATGCTTACCGGCAGATTTCTTTCAATAGCATGTATCTAAAGAAGTATCCCAGTGAGAACTATGCCATCTTGGAAACTAATCCAAAACCAAGAACTCCAAATTGCCTGAGCAGCTTGGAAGGCCAGGCCATGCACCAGCATGCAAGAATCTTAAAGCAACACACCACTACAGGGAGCTGCGATCTGTTTTGGACTTCTCAGCCACCTATACTCCAAAGCGGTAGCCACTTCTTAATATGTTTTCCTCTCTGGAGAAAAATTAATTAATAAAATAAGAGCAACAATAACTCCATAGCTGAAAGAGCTATATCTCTTTACACTGCATGGAATTTTCATATCCATTCTCTCTTCAAAGCAAGCCGAAAAGGCTTTTTCCCCCCAATTTACAATTGGAAAAAAAGTCTCAAAGACCTAAACAACTTACCTAATGCAAGACATCTAATAAACAGACAGAAGACTTGAACCATCTTACATCCTCCCAATTACAGTCACTGTCCATCTGCAAACTTGACCCTTGAAGGGTCATCTCTGGTTGCACCCCTGATTGTGACTTTCTTCGTTCTGCTATGTGCCCTTTTCCTTTTTTAAGAACAGAAAGAAATATATGGGAAAAGTATAGCATACCTCTGACACTTGTATTTAAAATTAAAATCATATTTCCTCATGAGGATAAGAAACATGAGAGCACAGGAAAATAGTAAGATCTGGAACAACTACAGGAATTGTCCTGTTCATCATGCTCACTGTGGTCAAAATGGCCACAGTGACAACCATATTTGTTTGATTCTTTTTTTTTTTTTTTTCCCACTGCTGAATAGGGAAAGCTAGACACCACTATTAGATGCATAGAGGGTTTGAACCTTTGCTTTGCTCACATAAGCACGATCCCTGACCCAGTCAACTAATGCAACATGGGAACCAAAAAAGAAAACTTATTTCACAAACTGCAATTGGCACCTTCAGACTGTAGATATGAAAGTATTTATGTGAACTAAAAATAGTTTAATATTGCAAAAAAAGCATGCATCCATCCCTTCCCTCAAAGTAACTACTTCTGGTTAGAACACAGCTTTATATTTTCTTCCTTTGTGCAAACTCCCTCTCATGTAGAAATGCTGACAATTGTGATGAGCAAGCTGAAAAAGTTCTGAAAGGCTGACTGAAGATGAAGAACAACAAATAAAATGTCATTACTAAACACAGCAGTTCCATGAACACATGAATCAAGAAAAATCATGTAAGTGCAAATCTAATTAATATTTGGTCAGTAATGTTATCTTTTGGTAGATACTGTAGTATTATGGAACTAAACCACTCAACCATTTAAAAGATTTTCCTATATGTGTCAGTCTTTCATTTTCTGGTAGCTATTTAAAACTGTGTTAATTTTTCAGTTTATCTCAGTACCATTTAAAAATTACAGCTTTATAGAATATTAAGTAATGCATCTGCTGAAAATAAAACCCAATAAGTCCATTCAGTTAACAAATATTTATCAATCACTTACTATGTACCATGTAGACACTGGACTAGATTCTATCAATACTAAAGCAAAGAAAACAAACACAAATCCACTGATCATCAGAGTATAAATAATCCTGTGATAACAAAGCACCACAAATCTTAGTAGGTTAACTCAACAGACGTTAGTTTCTCACACCTCTTATTACATGGCCACACAGGTCTGCAGGAGCTCTGCTCACTCAAGGACTTGAGCTGGTAGACACATCGCACTGAAGCTGGACCATCTAAACATGTGGCCTTCTCAGTCACTACAGCATAATGAAAGCACACAAAGAACCATGTGCTAGGAAAAGGGCTTTGGAAATAATTGGAACCTATCACTTCTGGTTACACTTATTTGCTCTACCTAATTTCAAGGGAGCTTGAATAATAGAATTCCATATTCAGGAAAGAGAGAAGAATCAAATGTTGGAGATCACAGGTAAAATTGTCCTCATAAAACTCATAATTTGATGGCAAATATATACAGATGAAAAGATAATTAAAATACAGTGTGTAATGACCTCAGCTAGATGGCAGAGTACGAAACACTAACCATGCTTCCCAACAATTCTCTTTGTGAAAAATCCATTAATGCACTCAGAAGTTTCCACACTCAGCATGATTGGCAAAGTGGCCAAATCTAAGCCAAAAGAAACTGTGGAGACACCCTCCTGCCATAATCCTCACTGTCAGAGCGCAATCCTATATGATCAGGAGAAAACACACAGCTCCCAGCTTCCCCTGGGAAGGGAAGGAAAGGGTGGGACCACACAGTAACATTCTGATTTTTCTGAAAGCACTCAAAGCTCCTGTTTTGTCTGTTTCCCAGTACCTTTGGGACTTGGCATATTCTAGCTACCTGAGGGCCACTAAGTACAAAGACAGCAATTGAAACTAGCACATTAGCACTCACCATGCTCATGCATGGGAAGAATTAATACTATTAAAAGGCCATACCACCCAAAATGATCTACAGTTGATGCACTCCCTATTGAAATCCCAATGGCATTTTTACATAAATGGAAAAAAGAATCCCAAAATTCATTCAGAACCAAAAAGAACTCCGAATAGCCAGGCACTTTTAAGAAAGAAGAATGAAGCTGGAGGAATCACATTTCCTGACTCCAAACATATTACAAAGAAAGACCAATTAAAACAACACAATATTGGTATAAAGACAGACATACACATCAGTGGAATAAAATAAAGAGTCCAGGAAAAAAAGCCATGCATGTCATCAACTCATTTTTAACAAGGGTCCTAAGAATGCACAGTGGAAAGGATGGTCTCTTCAATAAAGTGTAGGAAAACTGAATATCCACTTGCAAAAGAATGCAAATAGAACCTTATTTTATACAATATTCAAATATAAACACAAACTAGGGCTGGTGATATAGCTCAGTTGGTACAGTGCTTGCCTCACATGTACAAGACCCCTGGGTGTCATCCCCAGCACCACAAACAACAACAACAACAACAAAAATAACATAAACTAGACAAAAGAACTCAAAAATAAGCCGGGCACGGTGGCGCAAGCCTGTAATCCCAGCACTTAGGGAGGCTGAGACAGGAGAATTGCGAGTTCAAAGCCAGCCTCAGCAGCGGCGAGGCGCTAAGCAACTCAGTGAGACCCTGTCTCTACATAAAACACAAAATAGGGCTGGGGGTGTGGCTCAGTGGTCAAGTGCCCCTGAGTTCAATCTCCAGTACCAAAAAAATAAAATAAAATAAAATAAATCCTGAAACTATAAAATTCCTAGAGGAAAACAGTGACACAACCAAAATAGACAAGCATGGCTATATCAAACTAAAATGTTTCTGCACCACAAGGAAATAATAACAGAGTGAAATAGCAGCTATGGAATGGGAGAAAATGTCTGCAGCTCATATATCTTGTGGAGGGTTAATATCCTGTATATAAGGAATTTGTTCAACAATAGTGAACAAACTACAACAAAAATCAAGAAGCCAATTTTTAAAGCAGGTAAAAAACCCAAATAGACATTTCTCCTAAGGAGACATACAAATGACAAATAGATAAATGAAAGGTTGCCCAACATCACTAATCACCCAGGAAATGCAAATCAAGCCACAAGAAGATACCAGCTGACATCTGTTAGGATTGTTGTTACCCAAAACCAGAACATAACAAGTGTTGACAAGGATGTGGAGAAATGAGAACCATTTCACCATGTTGGTGGGAATGGAACATGGTGCAGTTGCTGTGGAAAATAGTGTGGAGGTTCCTCAAAAAAATTGAAAACAGAACTACTATACAATCTAGAAAATCCACTTCTAGGTATACACTGAAGGAAATACAATCAGTACATTGAAAAGAAGCCATTGGCACTCCCACGTTCATTGAAGCACCATTCACAATAACCAAAGAACACAAACAACCTGAATGTCCCTCTGTGAGTGAATGGATAGAGAAAATCAATCTTAAAAGAGAAGAAAATCCTGCCAAATGAAAAGCATGGACAAACCTTGAGGATATTATGCTAAGTCAAATAAGTCAGTCACAGAAGGACCAACACATCATGATTCCACTTACAAGAGATATCTAAAATAGTCAAACACACAGAACCAGAGTATAATAGAGCTGCTGAGGGGAGAGGACAATGGGAGGTTACCAATCAATGGGTAGAAAGTTTCAGTAACACAAATAATTAGGATCTACAGATCTGGTATACAACAGAATGCCTATGATCAACAATACTGTGCTGTACATTTAACAAATTGTCAAGATAGATCATGAGTCGTGTTCTTACTACAATAAATGAATAAATTTTTCATCAAAAGAGCATTGTGTGGGCTGGGATCATAGCTCAGTAGAAGACCACTTGCCTAGCATAGGTCAAGACCTGTGTTCTATGCCCAGCACTATGAAATACAACAAAAAGCATTGGGGGAGAAAAACATAGTGTGCCAAATATCATGATGTAGATGCTGGTGTGGTGCTATGGGAACACATAAAAAGAATATTTTACATGACCTTAAATAAAATATTAGAAAAGTTTCCCCAAAGGAAGTGACATCTAAGCAGATACCTGAATGAGTAGTATGAATTGGCCAGGGTATTAGCAGGGAAGGGGTGGAGAATGGGGACTGGAGGTACTTTTTCAAGACCCAGAAGTGAGAAAGAGAAGGTTCTATTGATAGAACTAAAAGAAGTTCACTTTGCATGGGATTTCATCTCTGTGCAAAAATAACGAAGGACAGAACAATGAAATTAGCTGAGGCTACATTGTTTCAAGCCTTATAAGCCAAGGGAAGAACTTGGACTTTGTCATAGAGACAATGAAAATCCTCTGAAATGTTGGAAGCAGGGATATACATGTTTTAGAAGATCTGCCACCATATAGAGATAATGAGAAAGGCAACTATTACAGTAACCCAATGAAGAGATGATAAAATACTTAGCAGATAGAATAAATGAGCCTTTGCAATTTACTACAGGCATGAGATAAGGGAGAGAAAGAATGAATGATACTTAACGGTATGGCCCAAGCCACTGTGTAGATGTTAGTGCTGTTCATTTAAATGGAACATAGAAGGCTGGCAGGGGTAGGCTGTGGGGAGGGAAATTAGTTCAGTTCTGGGTTGACTATTGGTGAGATAGTCAAACAAGCATTTCTGGCAGCTAGTAAGAGTCAACTGGAGAGAAAAAACAGAAATAGATATATTTTAGAATCATGTGCATAAAGATAGTCAAGCCAGGAAGGCAGGTCTCATATAAGGAGTTTGGCTAGAGGAAGAAAGGAAAATTAAAACCCTGCATGTTGAGATATAAAGAAAACTGAAATTCAGTACCTGGGAGGAGACAATAGAGTAGAAGAGCATATGAAGTAAGACACCAAGGAAATAGAGCATTTCCAGAAGTCAGGAATGGTGATACGTGATTAGGGATGGAGGAAGAGGTCAAGTAGAATAAAGACCATCTAGTATGCACTAGATGGTTTGCCAAAGAGGCCAGAGGTGAGAGAACATGAATTTTGGACACATGCAGGGTAGCAGCAACACTCACAGCAAAAAGCAGGACTAAGAGACATGCACTCAAACCTTTTAGTGGGTGAGGGAATAACCAGTAAGTTGCTGGATGAGGACTTACAGGTGAATGCTAGAAGGAAGTACAGGTGAATGCTAGAAGCTTTCAAGGATTTTCATGAGGGTGGGAATGGCATTTTAAATTAATTTTTAAGGAGATGATAAATCTTCACTGCACACTAACAGACGTCTACCACAAAGAATATTGGCTCTATCTTTTCTTGAAAGCAATTAAGGGTATTTCCACTTCATTCAGCAAAGTAAAAAGATAATTCTGTGGCTATGTTGTGCTTTCTTTGATTAGCAATGCGGCGACACTACCAGCTGAAACAGTTTTATTGTATCTTTTTATATTTCTGCTCATAATATAATTCTTAACTCCTGAAGTAAAATTCAAACTCATTTTCTGCTAAAAGGATATACATATAAATCTGTATGTCACACAAAGCTCAAGAGGAAGTGTTAAGTGATTTTAGTAAGAATTATTTGTCCATGTGCAAGCTGCAGGAAAAACTGCCAAGATGGAAATAGTTTTAAATACAGGTACTTTCTCATGTCTAACTGAAACAGCATTGCACCATTATTCCTAAATTTAAAGTGGTATATGGCATCTATAATCTGATGATTCCAAGAAATTTTATTGTGCTAAAAAATAGAAATTTTAAACATCTACAAGGGGTTTTACCTGCCCCAAAGTCAGAATAATATGAGAAGTAGCCTGGACTTAACCTTCCCTCAGCAGGTTTTTTTTTTTTTTTTTTTTTTTTTTCCCGGTACCAGGGATTGAACTCAGGGGCACTCAACCACTGAGCCACATCCCCAGCCCTATTTTTTGTTTTATGTAGAGACAGGGTCTCACTGAGTTGCTTAGCGCCTCGCCATTGCTGAGGCTGGCTTTGAACTCACAATTCTCTTGTCTCAGCCTCCCAAACTGCTGGGATTACAAGCGTGAGCCGGCTCTCTCAGCAGTTTTTCAAGCTGAATATTTACCTTTCTGAAAAAAATGCTAAGAAAACTAAGTTTAGACAATAAAACACAAATTTATATAGCTGTAAAACAATTAAGATGTTACTTGCCAATTACTTACTCCTTCATTACAAATAGAACTTGAAACCATCCCCCAAAGATCTGCATCTGCAGAGGAACTGTGATAAACCTCTTTGTCATGGTGCTTGATAACTTTTGAAATATTTTATGCAAGACATGCCCTTGGATGCTAGTAAATTCCACTTAGGTGCCATCCCTACAGTTAGGCAGATCCTTAAAACCAGAATAAAGACCGTGGGCTGGCAAAATCACTGCTTCCTGTGAGGGCATCGTTAGGAATGTCACTGAGGATGTCGTTCTCTAGGTTTTAGAGGGTTGTCTTTATGAAAACTCACAGGAGAAATTCTCTATTCCAGTCACAAAGATCAGTAGTGCTTCTCCCAAATAGATGATATACAATATGTGGCCTTTATACCTGAGGTGGAGTTCTGTGAGTGTGATTTGCTCATATTCCATGGAACTGCTCTGAAAACTCCCACTATCATAATGGAAGAAAATATTCACAGGAACATAGGGTAGAAAGTAAAATTAATGCAGAGAATGGAAGACAGAAAAGGAAAACTCTAACCCATCATATGCGGGGATTCTGCAGCCATTCTGGATGTGTATGTACGTATGTGTGTGTGTTTCTTTATGTACATTTCCATTATACATACAGAACACACTATACTAAATGTAGCATATTAGTTATTTAATGCTGGGGGACAAATTACAACAAAACAGAGCAGTTCAAAAGAGTAAATATTTATTATCCCACAGTTCCTGTGGGTCATTAAGCACACTTTAGCTGGATCCTTTGGCTCAGGGTCTCTCACAAGGTATTTACAATGACCACATTGGCCAAGGCTACAGTTATGTCATAGCTTGACTTGGGGAAGATCTGCTTCCAGACTTACTCACATGGCTGTTGGGAAGCCTCATGTCTTCCTGGTTGTTGTCTGGGACAATTCCTTGCCCTGTGGGCCTCTCTGTAAGCATTTGCAATGTGGCAGCTTGCTTCTTTCATAGTAAGGGCTCTGAGAGAGTAAAAGCAAGAAGGACAGAAGCCTGCTTAACCTCAAAGCAGACTCCCAGTGCCTTTATCAATTTTTTTTTCTTTAGAAGCAAGTCACTAGGTTCAGCCTACACTTAAGGGGAGAGGAATATGCAAGGGCTGGGCTTGACTGTCAGGAGGTGGGAATCACTGGGACCATCTCAGAGGCTGCCCAGTGCACAGTGACATCATTTCTCACATTACACGTACTCTTCTTCACTCCTATTGGGAGCTGGGGTTTGATATGCTTGCCTTCAGCAAAAGGGAACTGATTTTATTTTCTTAAATTGGAGTCATGGCCACAGAAAACACAATCAGACTGATCAGTGATTTCTTAATTTTGATCAGTCCTGTCAACCACCAAGGACTTTTCTGAGGTTTCACTACAAATGTAGATATCTAGCATGCTATTTTTTGCCTGTTAGCTGGTTATAACTACATGATAAATAATCATGATACCAATCATTTCTTGAAAACAGATCATTTTTTCTTAAAATAATCTCTATCTACTGGTCTCCATTAGAACTGAAATTTGCTGCAAATTAACTGCAACTTCTATGGATATTCAGTGTGCATCGAAACCAACACTTTCTTCTAGAGCATTACAAAGTGATCCTCTCTCCCTCCATCCTACTGACTTTACAGCCCATGCCTTTTTTCCTATGTTATTGATAGTGCTCCTTTCATTTTCAGCTGTCCTGGTTTCAATGATAAGTCATAAAGCCATCTTATTTTTAGGAAGTGTGTGTTGTCTTGCTTTATTTATGTTCTGATTTTTATTAGGATTTGTTTAGAAGCTATAGAGAGTAGGGTACAGGGGGTTCCTCTTCCTCTATCCTTTTTCTAGTGAGAAAAATTCAGAGGAGAAAATAGAAATGAAAAGAATGAAGTGCTCATTGTTGACTCTTCCCAGTCTCTGAGTTCTCCAAGCAGTGGTGTACATTTGACCAATATATAATGACAACAGAAAAAGCTCAGATCACTGAGCAGACTTTGAACAGATATATTTAGCAAGTATGAAATATGCTAAGGAATATTTAAGATAAAGTAAACAAAATTCACAGAAAAGTATGGGCAAGCCTGCTCTGACTCCCTCCTGACCCTTCTTGGTAGTTGAGAACTTCCTGGGTGAGAAGCAGATGGAGCAACCTGCATAGCAGGTGGCTTCAATCCAAGTGCATTTACATAGCTCATGGTTTTCCAGCCCAGAATTTTTTTCTAGGCTGTGATGGAAGAGATTGTGTAGGTATGCAACCACTGATTTACTATGTCCCTGGCTTTAACCAAAATTAGAGGAGAAACGTGCTATATGTAGTGTATGCCCAGAAGCTTTCAGACCCAGGTTCAATTGAATTTTTTCTTTTTAACTCAGATTCTTCCTTCCGGATCTCATCTTTTGTCTTCAGCAAATGCCTTCTCTACTTTTCCCCAAGTAGGAGGTACTTGCACACATAATTCTCTTTATTACCTTACTTATACTGTATTATTCTTAGCATGGGGAAGGAAGCACCATTGCCATGGAAACCAGGAGGTATGCATAAGTTCAGCCTCAGTTGGATCTTCTCTTCCAGTAGATCAAATTCCCCATGTTCTTGACTCATTTCAATTTTGTAGGCATAAGAAGGTAAAGGATTTTAGCTGGGTGTGGTGGTGCATACCTATAATCCCAGAAACTTAGGAGGCTGAGGCAGGAGGAACTCAAGTCCCAAGCGAACCTTTGCAATTTAGAGAGGCCCTATGCAACTTAGCAAGCAAGACCCTGTCTCAAAATAAAAAATAAAAAGTCCTAGGGCTGTAACTCAGGGTAAAGCACCCTGTGTTGAATCTCCAATACAAAGAAGAAGAAAAAATGAGGAGGAGGAGGAGGAAGAGGAGGAGGAGAAGGAACAGAAGGAGGAGGAGGAGAAAAAAGAGGAGGAGGAAGAAGAGGAGGAGAAGGAGGAGGAAAATGATTTTATAATTCCTCTGACTTACTATTCAAAATTTAGGCATATATTCTTGCTGACCAGTACCTCTCCCTGCATTCACTAACTTATTAGCACATTCATTTCCACTATCCAGGGATTGATATTCAAGGTATTTAGGACAAATGGCATGAGAAGTACCAGAATGGATATAGTCACCAAATCAGAAACTGCGCTATCTGTGGATAAGTACCAGTGCATACCAGCCACCAGTACAGTGTCTAACTAACCTTAATGCTTTACCTTCCTCTATGAAATATATTTCTCTTCTGATCAGTTATTGCACATTTAATGTCCTGATTGGCTAAGGAAGGAAAAGGTACTGTAAACAGGGAGGAGGAAAAGAATATTAGAAAGTGTAAAATCACTTGTAGTTGAGGCAAGAGCACCTGCATGTGTGATTAGCAGTGTTGTTCCTGAAAAAAAATTCTGGTTCTTCCCATTCCAGGCACTTAGTATGATTATATTTCCCAGCTTCCTTGCACTTGGATGGACCAAATAATTAGTTATATTCAAAACTTGTGAGCATAAGTGATGAATGTCACTTCCAGGCAGAACATTTAATTCTACCATTCTCCCCAAAACAGCATGAGCTACTTTTTCAGCCTGGATCCCAGGGGAAGAATGACTAGAAGCAGGGTCCTCTAGCAGACTCACAATGAAAATGTAGCAAGAAATAAACTTTGTTGCTTTTAGTCATTGAGATTTTTGGATTTTGTTACTAAGGTATAATCTAACCCATCCTGAGTGATACATCTTATTTTTAAGAGCTTATTCTTGGGGGTCTCCTTTTTATTATCCTACTTCTGAGATACTTCAATATCTTCTAATATGAAGTACATAAACTCCTTAATATAATTGCTTGCAAAATTAGGAGGTTGGGGGAAGGACAAGAGATTTCATCCAATTCTCCAAAACTGCTAAATAATCCATGAGTTTACTCTATAACCACAACCTTGACTTGGATCTCAGTCCTGGATTCTTACCTTGTTTTTCATACCCATTCATTGTCTGATTATGACCAAATGCGCCCATGCCCTGCTTCTAGAGCTAGCTCTGGATACATACTTACTTGACTTTAGAGGGCTCTGTCCTTAAACAGTGACAGGCAATAGGTGCCTAAAGTAAAATGCTCAAAATACACTTTCTATTTATTTTTTTTAAATGACTGAGGCCAAGCTCAGAGATATCAACAGTGTCAAAAGCCCTGTAGCTGTCTGAGAACTTGTTGCTAAGAAACATAAGGAGAAATAACTATTGTTGATTTTAAGAACATTCTCAAAGTTTGAAGGGTCTAAGTAATAAGTAAATTCTCTTTAAGCAATTCACCTGCTGGATGCAGAAATCAAGATTCTTTACTAGCTTAGGTCATTGATTTTCATAAATTTACCCTAAATAAAGGGTATTTCATAAATTTACCCTAAATTTAAGTGTCTGAGGAAGGTGGTTTTGATTATCATTTCACGGTGAAATGATAATCAAAACCACCTTCCTCAGACACTTAAATTATTTAAGAAGCTGGAATTTCCTAATTCACCACTCTTCTCTCTGCTGAGCCCTAAATTAACTTGATATAATCCCAACAAACATATCACACTTGCTGCTCCATTAAGACCTATCCCATGAAATCCTGTTCACTACACAGTTTTATGTATACCAATATGTTCAATTAAGATGCTTCTGTAAGGTTCAGAACACATCTCTGTGAGGTTAACTATTCTCAACTATTTTATCACCAGTGATTTATTTTTATACTTAGCTTTAAGTTTGCACATCAAATTCTCTAATAAAAGTAAAATGTTATAGGAGTCTTATTAAGTAAGTTGGGAGTGTTGACCTTCTGTTTTCTTCTAGCAGTTTCAGTGTTTCTGGTCTAATTTCTAGGTCATTGATCCACTATGAGTTAATTTTTGTGCAGAATGAGAGATAAATATCTAGTTTCATTCTTATACATATGGCTATCCAGTCTCCTAGCAGCATTTGTTTAAAATGGTGTATTTTCTCCAGTGTATGTTTTGGCACCTTTGTCAAAGATCAGTTGGCTAGGTCTATGTGGACTTGTCTCTGTGTCTTCTATTGCATTGGTTTTTGTGTCTGTTTTTATGCCAATAATATGCTGTTTTTATAACTATAGTACTGTGATATAATTTGAAATGAGGTATTGTGATGCCGCTAGCATCACTTTTATTGCTCAGAATTGCTTTGGCTATTCTGGATGTTCCATTTTCCATATGAATTTTAGGATTGTTTTTTCTATCCCCATGAAGAATGTCATTGGTATTTTTTGAGCAAATAATTTTATTTTAAATGTAAATCATTGGTATTTTGATGAGGATCACACTGAATTTGAATGTCATGCTTGGTAATATGGCCATTTTGACAATATTAATTCTGCTTACCTAAAAGCTAACAATGGATATTATGCATATATGCATATGTACATATAGAATAGTATGTCAAATATTATATATTATTATCAAATAGATGTTTCATAATATACTAAAAATAGAATACATGTGTAGACAATAGCATATAATCTAGAAGCAATCAAATCTATTAATTGTTTTAAGTACTTCATATGTGATGTGTATATTCTTTCCTGTTACCACACAGGATACTAAACAACTTGTGTTTTGCAACATGCCTGGGAACCATCCTCCTAATCTTTTAAGATATGTATTTTAGGAAGAGAGAATAAAACTATGTAGGCTATAAAATATACATCAAAAATCCAATACCTTCTTTTCTTTCTTCATATTTGTTTTATTTTAGTGACTTCTTATTTTAAAGAGCATAAAGTGGTGACTTTTTAAATTAGGTAAGGGTATTCATTGGAGGTTGATTAAATCAGGTCTTATAGTGTCCCATTTCTAAAGAATTTCAAAGCTGGGTGCAGCGACACACGCCTGTAATCCCAGCACTTTGGGAGGCTGAGACAGGAGGATCGCGAGTTCAAAGCCAGCCTCAGCAACAGCGAGGCGCTAAGCAACTCAGTGAGACCCTGTCTCTACATAAAACACAAAATAGGGATGGGGATGTGGCTCAGTGGTAGAGTACCCCTGAGTTCAACCCCCGGAACCAAAAAAAGGAGACCAAAGCAGACAGAATTTAACCGTTTCCAACATGATTTTGTCCTTGAAAGTCCAGGCTGCTCACCTCAGTCCACCACAATGAAACCAATTTTCTGCTAATCTGGTGCTGCAATTGATGTTGCGCCTTAGCAGGAAGATATTTGAATACTGAAATATTTTATTAATAAAACCCTGTGTGTGTTCTTCATCAATCCCTCAATAATGACCATGGTGTTAATATAGTACAAACAGGATACCTTGTCACAGAAATGCCATTTCCTTAGATAGTGCTAGGCTGTCTCTCATTAATTTGCTAAATTTGACTATATAACTTTTGGTAAGCCATGAGCCTTGGGCTATAATATACATCAATTTTCCATGTCTGGAAAGTAATCATTTCCTGTTTTTTTCATCACTGGGAAGTTGGAATTGAGATGGAACTTAAAGGTATTCATTATTATATGTACTCTAGATAAGATACGCACACACATATGCACATGTACAACCTACTATGCAAGCAGTTAGCATGATATCATCCTTAATCCCATCAGATTTTTCTTCTATTTTCAAAAACATCAATATTACTAAATAACCATTTAGTAACATAATAGATACACAATTTCCTCTTCTGAACCCTAATGATTATATTAGATTTCTATATTTTTTCTCATTGATGAAAAATAAAATAAAGAACACCTTATAAACATTCGTAAAGATGAGTTCCAATAGCATTTGAGCCAGAAGCCATGAATTCCATGAACTAATTTCATGGAATAAGTCAAATGTATTTATGATTATATGTTATGTGTTATGGCATAGGAAATTCAAATGTGCTGAAGACCTCCTGGTGCCAGTTGTTCATTTGGGCATTTTGTCTGAAAGTAGTAATAATTATCAAAATTGCATAATAGTAATATAATAAGAGTTTTGTCATAAATTTGATCATCTTGGGGCTGGGGATGCAGCTCAGTGGTATAGCATTTATCTAGCTTGCATAGGCCCCAGGTTTGATCACCAGTCCTCTCACACCTACACATAACAGATTGTTTCATTATATTCGCAAAATACTTGTTGTTGTTATAGCAGTTAATATTTATTGAGAGCTAATGTACTTGAGAAACTAAAGCATATATTTGTATTATTGTAATAGCAACTAACATTTATTGAGTGCTCATTATCATGTGAGCATCATAGTAAGTGACTGGCACACATGGTCTTCTTGGTTGTTACAACAACCTTAAGATAAATACTAATATCTCATTTTGCACTTAAGGAAACTGAGGTTTAGAAGAGGAGTTTACCCAAGCTCATATTGTTACAGGATGCTGAGACAAAAGACCATCCTGTTTCTACTATACCACTTTGCTTTCCATACCAAACAAAATTAAAGGCAACTGAGATTTTGAGTGAATTTAGGTTTAGTTTGCTTCTGCACTTCTGAAACAAGTATTTCCTCTGGATTAATATTGGTGATGATGATGTGAATAGTGATACTAGTGATAATGCTATAACAACCCATTTCTGAACAATGAGGAAACTATCACACTCTCCCACATTAATTTTTCCAGTGAGTGACTAAGATGAGGCTAACATCTAGGCATTCTATTTCCTAGATTGGAATTTTTCTCCTGTGACAAGCTGATAAAATACTTAATGAGAAAGTCGAAGGAAACAACTGTAAACAATGATCATAGAACACCTCTTAAGTTTGTTAAATCAGTGTTGACTCTGGGCAGATAATAATGTACTTTCATAGAGTAACAAGAATATAGCATTGATTATGTTTTTTAATAATGTTTTAAAACTTCATCAATTCAGACAACACTAAGTATATGAAAAAATTTGGATATGCTGCACTAGTTTACCTTCGTGCTATTAAAACTAAGTACTGCAAACCAATACCATTTAAAGCAAGAAGTTGTACCCTACTCCTGAATTCTCTAGCTAATTAAGTCCCATTCTCCCTCTCTTCATCTCCCCTTTCTTCCCCTCCTTCTTCTCTCCTGTGACCCAGTAGGTCAACCCTCTTGACCAGACCCAGCTGTTCCTTTCAGAAGTTGTTCTCCTCACCAACCCACTCCCAGCAACCAATTTTGCCCCTTACTCCCAGCCTCACTAATCAATGGTGCTATTATGGTGAATTAATTATACAAGCAAGTCAATGTTTAGCCTAATTAAGAGTGAAGCCAACAAATTATTTAAAGCACCACTCCAGCAGAATTTGCATTCAGCCTTGTATTAACAGCCCAATCAAGCTTTTCAGCCATTGACTTGAGTACTTCAAGGCCTCATTAAAACTTGCAGCCAACCTCCCTTCCCACTCAGCTTCAGAACCCTGCCCCAATTCTCCACCAGCTACCCAACCTAAACACAGTGCCTCATTATAAACCTTTGGAAATAATGTGTCTTTTTTTTTTTTTAGCCACAATTCATGTCACTAGCTTTATATTTCAGTTTTGTCAGTTTGGGTCATACAAAAAGTTAGTAGCTTAATATCATTCAAGATCATTTAAGTTTTTTCTTACCATTTCCCCAAAATAAATATAACGCCTTTAAAAACAAAGAAACAAACATAAACATTCATTCCTTAGAAAAAGCTATCAGTGTAAACAGTGGTAAGAAGCTAAGCAATTTTCTACTTGAAGAGCACCAAAAATAATGGTTCTTAGTAAAACGGTGTACCTGCCTGCTACTTCTAGATTAGTGGTGACTAGAAGTACCAAATCATCACACTGTACTCCATAAAGGTATACAATTACTATTCACTCATTAAAAATGTTTTTTTAAATGGTAAGAAGAAAAAGAAAGAAAAAAATTCAAGTAAGGAATTTGAAAACATTAGTGAAGATTGTGGAAATAGTAAACCTACTCAAAAAATAAAGTACTGCTCAAAGTGAAAGTTCACCTAGAATTTATTCCATTAAAGGGTAATTTAGCCTTGGGAGTAATACTATGCAAAACCTACACTTCTGGCAATAGACACCAAAGCTATAAAACAGTCTTTTCTGGTATGATGTGGGACACACCGTGTAAATGTGAGCATCTTAGAGGGCAAGGCTTAGATCAGCCATGTGCATGGACTCTAAAAGCATTAGATCTTGAACAATTTCATCCAGTCCTCCAAGTCTCTGCTAGTCTCTTGCTTATTTATTTTTCTTATTCATCATTGCTTATTTGGGCTACCTCTCTGTATGTAGAAAACATGCATTTCAGATCTTAGAAAAGTATCCATTCAAGTGTTCTCCCCTGCCACCTGCCCTAGTTTGCTTGTCCTTGTCAGTGCATACCTCCTGAGGGTACTAGCCACATCACGTGAATGCCCATATGGCTTCTTACTAAACTTCATTAGAAAGAAGACAGAAAAGGGACCAAATGTCTCCCATTTTCATTATACCCACCACCTACTTCATATGTTCACTGTTGAGGTTTAAAATATGAATGTTAATACTTATTTTCAAAATTGCTTGTATCGCTTTGTCTCATTTCTCAAGTTCTCTCTGAAATACTTAACCCATATTGATAAATTAATTAATATTTGTAAAAATTCTCTGGAAAAGACTTTGTATGGGAAAAATAAAACTTTTCTTTGTGATTAACGTTAGAAAACATCAGCGTCTTCATATCCTGACCTAAATGCTAAGTATGTACTGTTTGGAAACTTATTCCGGTTCACAGAGGAATTTTTATCAATGAATCAAACGTCTAAGTTCCTCAGTAATAAACACAGTTCTTGCCATTTTTGTAATACTAGAAAAAGTCTATAAATATCAAGATATATTTTTTGGAATGTGTTTGTAAGCAGTGTTATTTAAACCTATATTATAACATGAGCAGGAGCCAGGGACTTCACAAAATAATCAGTGCTTATTATAGAGTTCACTATGTGGACTTATGCAAAAGGTTCATGAACAACAAGATAGACAAACACTTTAACAACAAGTTTTAGAACTGAAGAGGAAGATTCCCTTCTTTTACCATAAAACCTGTTATTCATTTATGAGCTGATCAGTACTGAAAACATGCCTTTTGCTGCCATCAAGTGGCTCTTTTTGGAATAATCTTTTGAATGGCAGCCTTGATGTGCTAGCTTTACCTCCCCACCACTTCATTCCTTGACATCAGAAACATTATCCTTTGGGAAATGAGGATATTTGAAAAGACCAACCAAGCCTTTCTTGAATTAAAACTTTATGCTATCAGTGCTATAAAAATTACATTACTGAGAAATTCTTCAGAAGGACAACTTCAAAGTGAAGTATCTGAAAACCAGAAATATTTCCCAGCCGTAAGTGACCTGCTCAGTTTCTAGTCAGTAAAGACCTTGACCTGGACTTTGGAGCACATCTCTCCTCATTCCTACTAAATAAAGAATGTCTAAATGGAGTAGCTGTAAGATGCCTAGTTGAACACAGAGGGCCTTCAGAAAATTCATTTGGAACCATTTTTTCATCAAGTTAAATCACAGTACTGTGGAAGAAAATGGTTTCGTGTTTCTTTCCTATTAATGTCTCATTTTTCTGAAGGCTTTTGGTCCTATAAAGAATGCAGTATATTGTATTCTCACTGCAAAAGTCCAACTGTGGTTTTACCTCTCCCCTCCCTTCCTCCCCGGCCCTCTCTTTTACATAACTCTCTTTTTGTATTATCACTTTGCCCCTTTTTCTTCAATTACCTTCCCTTTTCTATCCCAAGAGATAGCCAACAGTAGAATAAAAGCAAAACAATTACTACTTTAAACACAAGACCAAAACACTATGGCAGCAGCAGCCCCTTCATATTCTGACAGGGCAGCACTCAACTCTGAGTTCTGCTTCTTTTGATTGAAAAATACATTTACATGATTTGGGTCATGAAAAAGGCCCCAAATAAATCAAAGTGAACAGAAGTTGAGGCAAAAAGGGAACAAAATTGCTCTACATAATAAAACAGAAACTCTCCAAACTATGGGGGAGAGGGGTGCTCCAGAGAGAGGTAAAAATCTGAAACTAGGAGAAGAGAATGTACAGGAATGTGTGGCAGGAGGTAGATGTTCAAAAATCCTAAAGAAACTACACATTGA
>PVHX01025178.1:0-22769 GCA_004024805.1 Geosciurus inauris | reverse complement strand
CACTGCCCCACCTCTTTCCCCCCAGCCCCTGGCAACCATGAATCTTCTTTTTGTCTGTATGGATTTGCCTATTCTGGACATCTGGAATGGAATCATTCAACACTCAACCACTTATAGATGGACTTCTTTTGCTTGGCATGATGTTCACAAGGTTCATCCATGTTGTAGCATGTATTGGTTTTTCATTCCTTTCTACTGCTGAAGAATATTCCATTGTACAATAATATGCCGCTTGTTTATTCACCTATCAGTTGGTGGACATTTGCCACTGCAAAATGGTCTGGACTGTTACTGGCTGGATAATGATGTGCTACTGTTAACATCCATGTACTAGTTTCTGTGTGGACATGCTTTCATTTCTCTTAGGCACATACCAAGGAATAGAATTGTTGGGTCATATGGTAACTCTGTGTTTAACTCTGAGTTTAACAATTGCACACCCTTGTATACTTTTGCACAATCCTACCACCAATGCATGGGGTTTCTCTTTGGTAGTTTATAACACTCTAAGGTTGGTGCCTCCAGATAAGGCCAGTGGGCCCAGTAAGCTGGTGAGTGGCAAAGCTGGGGCTCAAACCATAGTCTCGTGATTCCAAATGCGCTGCTTCTTCCCTCTGTGACCTACTGTGAGGTAGTAACCCTGCCTCCCTGTGAAGAACTGAGTTCCTCCTTCCTTCACGTCTATGCCTGCATCTTCCTTCACGTCTATGCCCAATGAGAAGGCTTTCTGTGTTGCAGGATGTGTCAGGAAATGCTGCATTTCTGGCCTTCACTCCTTTTGGGTTTGTTGTTCTTCAAGGAAACAAGAGAGTCCACTTCATTAAATGGTGAGTATCTTCGTTTCCAAAATAGGCTCATTATATCTCACTAACTGGGGAGGGGCTGTGGTCCCCATGTCCTTTGTCTGTGATTGGGCAGTTATGGTTCGGAGCCCTCTCCAAAGCCTTGTGTTGAGAATGGTAACTGATGAAGGTAGTGGTCTCTTCCTAGGGATCCTATTCTTCCACAGGTTGTCCCTGAGAGCCAACAGCCTCTCCAGACAGAGAAAGACTGACTATGAAGAGCTGATTTCTGGGGAGGCCTGGGGCTGGAGCAAATATTAGGGAAGCAAAGTTCCCAAGAGAACTGAGTCTTTGGTGCCATCACCTGCTAAGGACTATTGCCAACCTTATTGAGGCTGCTTGAGAGTATCTCTGTAGATGGCCCCATTCCCTTATCTACTCTGTTAACAAGGGAGGGGCTCACAACACAGATAATGACCCCTAGGGCAGATAAGTCATCCTGTTACTCTGCAAAACACCCTGTCAGACCAAACTCCACTGTGGGCACCTGGTCTGCAAGAGCTCAGATGCTGCTTGCTCTCACTCACATTCCTTTTTAGGCCTAAGCGTCTTCTGCCTCCAAGAATGTCCACATTCTTCCTTTTTTCTCTCCACTCCCGCTTCCAGCAGGCAAGAGCCTCTGCCTCAGCTGTGGCATCTTGGAACTGCCTTTCCTCCTGCCAGTCTTTGTTTTGTTTGGCAACTGTTCTTTATGGCTGGGCAGACTCCAATTTGTTGATTGCCATTTGAATTATACTGGAGCCCCTTTGGCTGGCTGGCCCCTGCAAACATTGTCAGCCTCCCCAGGACATTTTGCATATTCTAAGTCCCTGTGATTTCTGTGCCTGCTTAGGCCTCCGCCTGCCATGTCTAAGTTAGCCAATGGGCTTGGATTAATGGCTTCCCTGGGTCCAGCAGAGCTCAGTAGCAAAGCCTGCTCCCTGTCTTCATTTCTTTACCTTCTCCAGAAGAGCACATGAAGGGGCTGAGTACAGAGTTGCTTTCTAGTCGGCTTTCTTCCAGGGTGCTGTAGCTATCTGCCCTCCTCTGCCCTCTTTAGAACTGATGGACAGACACCAATCATTTTCTAACTCAGATTGTTCTTGTTCTTGTGAAGAATAGCAATATGACGATCAACCACAGTGCTAGAGAAACTGCTTCTCAGACATGCAAGGTTAGGTTCCATTCACAAGGCAGCCTGCTGCCTAGAGTTACCCAACATACCAGCTTCCCTTAGCTTCCGCAAGTGGGTCTGCTTCATTGTGCTCTCTGGGTGAAGATGTGAGGATTTGAAATCTGTCCAACAAAATACTTTCCAGAAAAAGACAGTGAGCAGGATCAGGCCACATTTCTGCTGGCATGCATCATTTGCTGCCTGGATATCTGGGATACTTAATGTTCCTTGGAGGGTGACATTCTGACCAGGGTAGCTATCTCATGAGGGCCCTGTTAGGGGACACAATTAGCTAGGAACAAGTAAGAAGCACTGTTATAGTACTTGCAGTCTCTAAATTATCCCTTCTCACCCACAAGCCACACTGCTTCTCCCTAGTGCTCCCAGACCTTTTTCTTTATTTCATGTACCACTTCTTCAGGAAGTTTCTTCAGCATGCCTCAACTTTATAATATAGATGTAAACCCAACCTCACCCTCAAAAGAAAACCCTTACTTTCCTATCTTGCTTGATAGAGCCTAAATGGTCTGTGTGCTTGCCTGTATATTAACCATGGGATATGTGCTGTATTCTATTTGAGTATATGAAATTGATGCTTGATTGACTAAAAGGGAGAATGAAAGGGATCAAACATGGAAGGAATGCTACATGGCTGGTCCTAGCTCAGAACTGCTGGTCAGAAGTTGTAGAGTATCATCCTGACCCAACCATGATTTCCAGGACCATAAAGGACAAGTAATTTCTCTGTCCCCTGAAGTTTGTCCAGCTATAAATTGGGTACATAGTTCTTAGGACCCTTCTTCTACTCACTAGGATATTGAGGAAATCTCCCTAGAAATGACCAAGAGGAAGAAGCAAAGTGGAAGCAAATACGCATGATAAGACCTCCTTGGGGGTTTCAAATGGGCAGAAAAATAGGGACTCCAGTGAGAAGTAGAGGGCCCATGGCTCCCGAGGATAGCTATGTTGGGCAGATAGGAGTGAAGTGAGCAGCAACTGATGCCGAGGCCTAGTTCTCTGGCTCTCAGGGACATCCACCTAAGGCCCCAGTAATTTTTTCACTTTGTAAATGTAACCAAGGCTGAAAGCAGTGTGTGGAGATGAGGTCTAGGCCGTGCCATGTACAGTAACCATGTCACTTCTTCTGATTTGTGTCTGTCCTGCGGGTGACGTACCCCAGTATCCTGTTTGCCTCTTTTACTGCAGCCATTCACTGGGCTGGTGGCTTCAAGGATTTTTCTACAATAACCCCTAAGCCCCTTTCCTGGTCAGTACGCTGCATGACTGTTCCATGTAATCTGTTCTCTCTCTTTGGTATGTTGCCCCGCCCCCTCCCTGAGATTGTTTGACATTTGTCTGCATTAAACTGCATTTTCCATCCAGTGGCACAGTCACCTGAAAGACTCAACTCCCTCAGAACCTGGTTGCATTGTATTTCATTATTTGCCATATCTTGAACTTTGGCCTCATCAGCTACCTGTGGCATCTTACATTTGACAGTCCCATCCAGATAATGCACCTGTGTTATGAACCAAATCCTGAAATGACCCGGACACTCTACCTAGACTCAACTTTCCATGCAAATGTTTCCCTTTTACAGCCACTGTTGATGAGCCCGAAATCCTCCTATCACCCTATTACTATAGTGTGATTGACCAGAAAACTGTGGATTGAACTGTTCCAACAACTGTTCTCTAAGGCCACTGCGCTGCTGTCTTGTTTCAGTTCTAATTTTGGCTAAAATTGTGTCTGTGCCTGGAGCCCCTTCCAGTTGGGGTGGGCTGTGCATCTACAAGACTTAGCTGTGAACCAGCAGCCCACACCAAGGTGACAGGGGCTTTTTTTGTGCTTCTAGGAATGAGGTGACCAAGCTGAAATTTGAAGGAAAGACTTTCTATTTATATGTAAGTCAGAAAGAGGTGAGTGCTGGCTGGCTTCCTTCTCTTCAGGGAGGGCTGGGCACTGTGATGGTTTCTGAAATCTAGAGCCAAGCCTAAGGGGTCCAAGTAGAGCTAAGCCACCCACATGCTCAGCCAAGATCAAGTCAAGACCTGGAGTTGAGGTATGAAGGGGTGGGAAGGTTCTGGAGCACAGACTTTCTCGGGTATGCTGATGACACTCAGAGGTTTCACCCAAGAGATCCTTTCTGAAGGAAATGTAGTCAAAGTGAGACTCTTTTTCCAAATATGGAAATTTCAGATGGAAATGCCACTTCTCATCAATGGCCCTCCTGGATCAATTTGTGATAGCTGACACACTATTTGGACTTCCAAGTGTTAGGTGATGCACTGAACTGAGCTCTGCCCCAGTGGGTCCTTTGGATCTTCTCTTCCAGCTAGCCAGATGCTGGGGGCTTCCAGCAGTGCAGGGGTCAGTTTCCTGGCTACTTCACCCTTCACTTCTGCATCCACAGTCATTTCTATGTGAATTTTTTTGCAGGAAAAGAAAATTATTCTCACATATTTTGCTCCAACTCCAGAAGCCTGCAAACACCTCTGGAAATGTGGAATTGAGAACCAAGCCTTTTACAAGTGAGTGGACACGTGATGGGGACCACCTTTATCAGAGACAAAGGTTGCTTTTCAAGGAAGGATAGGCAGGTGAACCTTGAGAAACCTTTTGACAGGACACATGGAGACATGAGATAACAAGGCTGACTTCCTAGTAAAACTCAGACACCTTTCTGGTTCTTTGTGCCCCCAGGAGGTACAGAGCCAAAGACGGGGAATATGTTTATGCTAAGTTGCCCAAGGGTCTGCCTTGAGATGTCCTTGGACAGCCCCCAGGGTGGAATAATCCTAGACCTTTCTGGGTAAGGCCTAGCCCAGACAATGGGTGTGTGATTTGAATCATGCTGTCCTTGTGGAGTCATAGAATACAACAGTTTGATAAAGGATCAAGTACAACCCAGAGCAGCTCCCTGGCCCCAGGCCCTAGCCCCACTCTTTGGAGAAACTCTGAGGTCTGTCTCTTGATGGGTTACCCAGTGCTGAGCTGGGATTGATGCCAGCTCCCTCCTGTTGTGTCACTACCAAAGGTGTAGCCAATGGCCGGCCAAGTGCCCAGGAGCCTAGGGTGGGGTAGCTAGAAGGGCAAGAGCTTAACCACTTCTGGGAAGCCAGGTTTGGGCCAAAGGTGAACTGTGCCTACTAAATTATTTTGTGAATTATGAGAGGTATTTGTGTTCAGTTTTCTTTGATAAAGTGGTGGGAGCTGGGTATGTTGGCACACAGCTGTAATCCTAGCAGCTCAAGAGACTGAAGTAGGAGAATCACAAGTTCAAATGCAGCATGGGCAACTTAGTGAGACACTGTCTCAAAATTTTAAAAAAATTTTAAAGGGCTAGGAAATATAGCTTAGTGGTGGAGTGCTTCAGGGTTCAGTCCTCAGTACTGAAAAAGAAGTGGTGAGTTGGTGATGTAGCTCAGTAGTAGAATGCTTACCTGGTATGTACAAGGCCCTGTGTTCAATTCCAAGCAACCATAATTCTAAAAAAAAATTTTTTTTTGGTCCTGGAGATTGAACTCAGGGGCACTCAACAACTGAGCCACATCCCCAGCCCTATTTTGTGTTTTATGTAGAGACAGGGTCTCACTGAGTTGCTTAGCGCCTCGCCGTTGCTGAGGCTGGCTTTGAACTCACGATTCTCCTGTCTCAGCCTCCCTAAGTGCTGGGATTACAGGCTTGAGCCACCGCGCCCGGCTAAAAAATAAAAATAAAAATTTTTTAAGAGGTTATAAAAGCAGTGGCATATGCCTGTGATCCCAACTACATGGGAACATTGCAAGTTAAAGGCCAGGTTGGGCAACTTAGTGAAACCCTATCTCAAAATAAAAAAATAAAAAGGTCTGAGGATGTAGCTCAGTGGTAGAGAGAGAAAGAAAGAAAAGAAAAGAAAAGAAAAGAAAAGAAAAGAAAAGAAAAGAAAGAAAGAAAGAAAGAAAGAAAGAAAGAAAGAAAGAAAGAAAGAAAGAAAGAAATGTATGCTTTAATAACATGTGTCTTAATTAGGACAAGGCAAGACAGTTGGTATAGTCTATCTGAAGTGAACCTTGCTATCATCAAATGCCCCTGAAGGATCCTGGAGAGACCAGACTTGCCTGCGGCTGATTGGGCACCATCCTCCTCCCGAGTGAGCAGACTCTGTTACCTGCTGACTGCTCCAGGCCCACAGCTCCAGAGGCTGTTTCTTGGGCAGGCTTTCTGAACTGCTGAATAATACTGTGCATCTGATACCAGCACCAGGACAAACTGAATAGGCAACCTGAATTCTAACCTGAGGGGGTTTCTTTCATCTCGTGAAGAGGACACTCAGGAGAGACTTTAGCATGGTCAAATTCCCCTCCTACTCAGTCCCAGAGAAAGCCAAGAAAATATTTTTCTTGGGCCACCACCTTCCCTTTGCCTTTGACAGAGACCAGGTTTGGTCAGTTACATGAACCTGGAGAAAAGCAACTTGAGATGCAAACTCTAGCTTGTGGGACTGAGAAACAGCCCAGGAAGGATGGGGTTCCCTGGGTCTCCCCAACAGACAGAAAGCCAGAGCTGGCTCTACACTGAGCTATCATTGCCCTGGGGATGGTACATTTGGAAGCATTCTCTTTCTCCCTGCTAAATGGTCTAATACAAACAGAAGCAATCTCTTTGTCTCTTGTTTTCTCTTATCTCCAGCATCTATTCTTAAAGCCTTTCTTTTCCATCTGCCATAAGAACAGAAGTTTGCTTCTAACCCTGTAACCAAATTCAGTTGCTGAGTTTTTCCACTGGCACACAAGCCTGCTAGCACCCACACTGGACACTGAGGCCATTTTCCAATTTTCCATCACCTCCTAGTGCCCACATTGTTAAAAGCTCCCAGCCTGGGTCAGATCCCAGTTACATAAAGTCTTTGGTAGCAACCAATCATTTCAGCCTGTTTTCAACATCTCTCACACATAAATCCCCATCCTGCCTATGGCCTAGTGCCTTGAAGGGAGCTGGGTCAGACTCAAGAACATGCTAAGGCAGGAAGGCAGGTAGGCTGAGTCCTCACAGGGCCCTGAGGTAGGGGTTGAGCGGGTGGTGTCTTCTAGGAACTGTTCATGGATTGTGGAGATGCCTACTCATGGCAGAGATGTCAGACCCAGATGGGGTCCCAGCTGGATTAGTACTATAGGCACCCTGGGAGTGTTGGAGCGCAGTCAGGTCTTGGAGACCATTCTGGGCAGCTCTGTTCAGGCTTCCGTTTCTAAGGGTGAGCTAGCTAATGGGACCAGCAAAGTCACCAAGAGGATGTTTTCCAGTGCCCAAGGCCTTCCCAAATCTCCACATTAGCTCTCTATAGTTTTGAAAGTGATGTCAAATAGGTAATCTGGGGAAGACAGCATGGCTCCAAATTCAAATAAATGATGGAATTTTTATTGAAGTTATGCTGGTTTCCTTACTGGAAGACTTCTCTGAGTTTTTATTATGAGAATGCATGTTAGGACTCCCCAACAGGAAGGGCAACCCCTACCCTCTCCTTCATCCACAATTACCCAGAGATGGACACAAAGCATCAAATACTAGAGCTAGAAGAGACTTCTGAAGTTAAGTAGTCCCAATTCCATCATTTCATAGAAAAGAAGACTGAGGCTGGGTGTGGTGGCCTAAGTAATTCCAGCAGACAGCTGAGGAAGGAGGATCATAAGTTCAAGAATAACCTGCGCAATTTAGCAAGACCATGTCTCAAAAATGAAATTTAGGGACTGGGGCTGTAGCTCAGTGGCAGAGCGCTTGCCTACCATGCGTGAGGTACTGGGTTCGATCCTCAGCACCACATATAAATAATAAATGAATAAAATAAAGATCCATCAACAACTAAAAAAATATTTTTAAAAAAATGGAATTTAAAAAGGGTTGGATGTGTAGCTAAGTAGTAGAATGCTTGCATAGCATGCATGAAACCCTGGGTTCAATCTCCAGTACTGCAAAAAATAAAATAAAAAGACTGGGCTAAGATCACACTGCTAATAAATGAATGGCTGAGGGCTAGGATTGTAGCTCAGCGGTAGAGCGCTTGCCTCACATGCGTGAGGCCCTGGGTTCGATCCTCAGCACCACATACAAAGCAATAAAATAAAGACATTGTGTCCATCTATAACTAAAAAAATATATATATATATTAAAAAAAAAAATGCATGGCTGAGATTAGAAGGATGGCATTCTGTTTTTCACCAGACCGTCATCCCTAACATTTGTTTCCTCAGTTCCTCTGGTCAATTCCAGGTATCTTCTCAGGGGCCTTCACTCTCCTGACATTAAAATAGGCTTCCATATGACTGCCAGGCACTGAGACAGGAGGGCAACTGGCTATGAGCACAGCCTCTAATCCTAGATGAGAGTCAGAGATAAGCACGGGCTATAGAGGGCTTTTTCTTGAATCAAGTTTCCTCACGTGGCCTTTGGAAGGAGCTGGGAATGTGCTGCCATAGCCTGTGTGAGGCAGGTTCAGGCCATCTGTCACACTGGACTTTGCCTTGCTACAGGCTGGAGAAGTCAAGCCAAGTCCGCACAGTGTCCAGCAGCAATTTATTCTTTAAAGGGAGCCGGTTCCGATACAGGTAAATAGTGACAGTAAGTAACCATTATGGATCTATTTTCAGACCCTTCTCTGGAGAACAGTCACTCAGTGAGCCTTATCCTTGAGAACAAAGAAAACGAGGAACTCTCAGAATAGCCTGAGGTTTCCATCCAATTCTCCTATCTGCTAACCCTTTTACTATTTCTTTCCTTCCCTATAGCTGTTTGTAGGATTTTAAATGTGTCTCTTCTTCCTTTACAACAGCAGCCAAATAAGAACTATAACAGTGATTCTTTTAATGTCTCACTATCTAAAGGGGTTTTTTGTTTGTTTTTGGTAATGTTATTGGAAATGCTGGGCAATGAGAAATCATTCCTCAATGATAATGGAATGTCTCAGAGATTCCAGAGATGGAGAGAACTCTCTAAGATAGGATGTCATGATACTTTAGAACTCCACCCCAG
This sequence comes from Geosciurus inauris, assembly GCA_004024805.1. Lineage (NCBI taxonomy): Eukaryota > Metazoa > Chordata > Mammalia > Rodentia > Sciuridae > Geosciurus > Geosciurus inauris. The sequence goes on along the minus strand of PVHX01025178.1, from coordinate 13,769 downwards.
CAAGCAAGCCTTTCTCAGTGACCAAAGCATTGGGGAAGGGGTAGGCCAAAGAGGCCATTTCCTTATCAGCCAAAGTACGTGAGATCTTAGAGAGGAGCCGAGTCCTAGAACATCATCTCATTTCATTCAGCTTGTTTTTATTATGCTACTTATAGCGGCCGAGTTGCAAAGGAGGTAATGGAATCGAGTGCCAAGATCAAACGAGAGCCACCAGAAATACACAGGTAGGCTGCCAGGGGCTCCCCGAAAACCAGTTCTAGCTCAGATCCCAGAATCTCAAAAGACCTAGCAGTTTGAGTTCTATGAAGCTCCTGGTCACAATGGCTACCAAAAGAGGCAGGAGAGCAGGGCAGAAGGGTGAAGAAATTTGTCCCAACTGGAGGAATAAGGAGAAGCCTTTAGCCCATGACAGAAAATAAGAGAGGGCAGGCTACTTGCAGACAATACACAAACCTAGGTGCTGCCTCCCTGTGATTCTCTTCTGTTCTCCCAAATCTTGACATTGATCACAGACCAAGGAGGAGATGACAAAGCAGCCGTATTTCATTGGTTCTGGAATCCGTCCATTACAGGAAGCCAGAGATAGCCTCACAGCCCTGCCACTCTGGGTCTAAAATAGTTTCAGGATACATACCTCATGTATATCCATAATTCATGCATTTCCAGTAGCCTATCTCCTAGAAACGGATAAGACTCACAAAGAATGTGATTAGCTAGAAGACTAGGATCTGGGGCCAGCCTTTGCCTCTGGGAATGGGAACATTGCTGCCTGCTCCTCCACTCAGAGCCCCCATGCAGCAGCCTCTGTGGGAAGTCAGGGGAGGCTGCCATTTGTTGGTCTTCAGGGACATTTTCAGGAGTACTGCTCATACTAGGGCTCTACTCCCTGACTGTCCTGTCCCCCAAGACCAGCAGCACACTTGCCCCACTAAAGAAAGCTTTAGGTGAGTCTGGAGTATAAGGAGGTGGTAGAGTTTGAAGCAGAGTCTCTGATTGGGATCCAGGGGCCACACGCAAAGAGAAGATACTAAAGATTTTTTTTTTTTTTTTTTTTTTTTTTTAAAGAATCCAGGGGCTCAGGATGTGGCTCAGTGGTAGAGTGCTTGCCTGCCATGTGAGGCCCTGGGTTTGATCCCCAGCATTACATAAAAAAGAAAAAGCACCCAAACTTAATACAGACAAGCAATTCCAGTAGCTCACACCAACATCTGTCTGTTCATTGAGTGAAAAGGGTTTCTTTCTCATTTCCTTTCACCTCAGAGCAGGGATGGTTCCCAGCCGGAGCTGTCCCTCCATAACCCACGGCCCACGGCTGAGCAGTGTCCCCAGGACCCGCAGAAGAGCTGTTCACATCTCCATCATGGAAGGTGAGCCTGAGCTCCTGGAGATCATGCTAGGTCCCTCTATGTTGTGACTTGGCCAACTTCAGGACCCTCGAAAAGAAGCTAATTTGCATTTGAGACAACAGTAAGTTTCTCGGAAGAAAGAGGCCAGCAGCAGGTTAGAAGATGTTAACTACAGGATGAGAGCACCAGCTGAGTACAGGATGAGGGCGTGTCTCACCAGGCCTGGTGTACTGTGATCCAGGATGGGGTACAGATCGGAAGGGATGGGGTTAGCCCTTTGGGAGACTTGTATGTGGAGTCTGCCAGGTGCCATGCAGTTCTGAGAATGGCTTTTTGTCAAGAGGCCTTCCCTTCATTTCCTAGATCTGACCAGTCTTGACAGCTTGTATGATTAGGATGGATGAGACAGTTAACCAAGATATGAAATCTTGGTTCCCAAGTCTTCTAGTAGCTGCCACCACCTTGTCCTCCAGTTGTAGAAATCTGTGCTGTTGCTATCTGAACTCCTTACCGCTGTCTTAGGAAGTCAATACGCTCTACCTCTCTCCACCCTTCCCTCCCTTCGGGGGAGGTGAGAAGAGAAATTCTGTGTATCTACTGAACTAGACACCCTGGTAGCTGAGGACAACCTCTGCTCTATTCTCTGGGTAGTCAGTTCAGTTAGGAGATGTCCTCAGAATATTGCCCTCTAGCTGTTGTCATGGACCTGGCGCATCATTCAGAGGCTGGATACAAATTTGACTGCTATCATTCTCAAAGATGATGTTTTGTAAGACCCCAGAGAATGGCAAACAGCAGGATTGCTTCAAACCTCTCTCTCCTGGAATTAATGGAGTGGAAGCTGGAGAGGGAAGGTCCTTTGCCATTTCTATGGGAAGGTTGCTTGTTACTAAAATGAAGAACTGCTCAGGTTAGGAAAGGTGTTGCTCTGCTGTTCCCCTAGGAGGATCTCTGGTTTGTATTTAGTGTTTTAGGATGTGTCATAATATCACCTAAGTATGTATCATCTGCACATGGTATGTAACTCCATTCCAGAGGCTGATAAACCTGGCTAGACGACCACCATCAAGTTAATTATTTGAGTATCTTAGTTGTTCCATTTATAAAACAGGGATATTTTCCTTGCCTATCCCTTGGGTGGCAAGGGAGTTGATATATGCAAAGTACTTTAAACAGCACGGTAAGCACTTCCTAAGTAAAGCAGGCAGCAAACAGTGCCAAGAGCCCTAGGCAGGAACGAACACTGAGGTTTGAACAGGAGCTCAGCAGTGCACTTTCTGGGGCAGGTGGCTTCTCAGCCTGTCACCCACACTGTGGAATGGAGCAGGGTGTGGGAGAGTGCCTTGTGAACTACCAAGGATAATCACTGTGCATGCTATGGAGTTATAGAGATGTGACCATCATCAGACATGGCCTCCTATGTCTCCCGCTATCTTAGGCTGAGCTAGAGAATGGAGCATAGCTCGTGCTGCCCCTCTTCTCAGGGGTGTACATCTCAGGGAAGTGAATTTCTTCACTTTTGAAACAGAACCTATTTTCTCCTATTGCAGCCACAGATTCCTTCTCCAAATTCTCCACACTTGCTTGCAAAATGCCAGAGGAGGTGCAGTGGGGAGGACTTGCTAAGGACAGACTCGGAAGGGCCAGGGTACTTCCTCAAAATCGCATCCTCATAGAACTTCCCAGTTGGCAGATTATGGCTCAGCAGCCTCCCACATGTTACTCACCAAACCAACCTACTCCTCACACCCCATGCTCAAGGGTGCTAGCAGACAAGCACAGCCTATGTTCCCAGTTGTGGACTTCATAGGACTCATTAGCTCAGGTGAGGAAGGCAGGAACGACCCTCATAGGCTAAGGGGGAAGCAAGGGAGAAGAAGGTGGACACCTCATTTGGATGTGGAAAAAACAGGACTTTAGCAGTTAAATGACTTTATCAGTGCAGAACTACCAAGCCTGTGGAAATAAAAAATATTTCCACCCTGCCCAGGCAAGGAGAGCCCTTGAGAGATATAATGAGGGCCTGAGAAGGACACAATCAACGAAAGCCCAGGGAACTTACTCTTGGACCTATGGAACTGGTACATGTGCCATCAGACACTCTTAGAATCCATACAGCACATAAATTAGTATCTCAGAAATCATTTGACTTTTCCAGAGGAGAAGCTTTTACTTGCTATCTCCAAAAGCAATGGAAGAAAATTACAAAAACATTAACACAGAATTAGTTTAAATTAAATGTTGTCATCTCAAGGTTTTTTAAAGGGCCCTTAAAAAAAAAATTGAGTTGGATAGCTACTCTGTGCTCTTAAAAATACCAATGCAACACTTTATCAACACAGGACTGATGCTGAGATGAGGCTCAAGTATGCCCATTTCCTTCATCTGTTGTGCCCTATGGGACACCACTCAGCAGGGGGCAAACAAAAGATGGGACACATTCCATTTCCAGCCCCAGAGCCGCCTCCTCACACTTCAGTGCCACCAAGCCCAAAGCTAGTGTGGACTGCATGACTGACTTCATTGTACTCAAGTGGCCTGGATAAACCTAATATCTTTGTGACTACATCCTAGATTTCCTGGCACAATCTTTTTTTTTTTTAATTAGGTATATATGACAGCAGAATACATTTTTTTATTAATTTTTTTAATTGTAGATGGACACAATATCTTTATTTTTATGCGCTGCTGAGGATCGAACCCAGTGCCTCATGCATGCCAGGCAAGCGCTCTACCACTGAGCCACAATCCCAGGCACAGAATGCATTTTTTTTTCCCAGAATGCATCTTGATTCACTGTACACAAATGCAGCACAACTCTTCATTTTTCTGGTTGTATACAATGTAGCGTCACACCATATGTGCAGTCATACATGTACCTAGGACAATGATATCCATCTCATTCCACCATCTTTCCTGCCCTCATGCCCCATCCTCTCCCCTTCCTCCCCTTTGCCCAAAGTTCCTTCATTCTCCACCCCCACCCCATTATGGATCAGCATCCACTCATCAGAGAGAACATTCGTCCTGGCACAATCTTGATTCCCCTACCCTCTGAGATTGGTCCTTGCCTTCTGCTGTCCCTCACCCTCTGCGAGGTTGGCCCTTAAATGGGCCTCAGGGAAAGAACTACAGGCTGGGGAAGCATTACTTTTTATGGCTCTAAGCGCTTCTGACTACTAAATCCAGTGCCCTGATAACGTCGGCCTCTCCAAGCTGCTCCTGCCTCGCAGCTCAGCCTGATGAAGCTCAGGGAACTGACCTTCTCTTTCCAGCACAGGACAATCGGCTAAGGGGCTGCTGCTGCAATGGGATCAGTGAAAATCCTTTGTCCCTAGTTGGCTTTCCGTCCTTTTCCTCTCTGTATCTCCCCTGCCTGGCTGGTTTCCCTGAAGAGATCAATTGGTTTCCACTAAAGAAGTATCCACCTTCCTGGGCCATCATGGGGAAGAGTCTGATTAAGATTCACACCAGAGTCAATGTTCAGCTCCGGTTGACTAATCACTGCCTTCGGCCGCTAAGCTTGCGCATCCTGAGGATGGGGCCTCGGCTCCAGGGTAGGGTCTTGACAACTGTGACCCCCGGCTCATTGGGAGCCACTTCTGGGCAGGGGAGTCAGCTGAAGGAACTCCAAGGTAAAAGACGCTCTCCTCCATTTTGCTGTGCCACACTTAGCCTAGATCCTTCCCAGAGCACTCACCCCATCTACCCCAGACTAATAGGTGAAGGGCAGGATGGATGGTGGTTTCCATAATAGTGAAAACTGAATTTCTTGTTCAGGACTAACCTGACACAGATTAACAGCCTTAGAGGTGAGATCTGATGTTGAGGGAGCAGATTTAACATTTCCTGAGCAATTGTAGTGGTCAGGCAGTCTACTGGAAATGCATACCTATTATCTTATTTACCGAGAACACCAATAACTCAATATAATGTGGCTTTTGGTGACCCTATGACTTGTTCTCTGATGTCAGTGTTTGCCTCTGTCCTTCCCCAGCAGCTTAGGGCTTAATTGTAGGCCAACCTAAATTTGCATTGAAGTGACTACGGGCAGCAATGCTGTTCATGCTTTGGAAGATCTGGCAGTTGGAGCTGTCCTTGTTAGGGGAGGAGCCTTTGAGAGGGTGTTGGGTGCCCTGTGCTGAGGTTCCAGAGAAAGGGGACAGAGGAGTGCTTGGGAAAAAAGCCAATAGCTACTACCAGGGCCGTTTTATCAGTGACCCATGACACACTCACTCCAAGGTACATATTTCTGTTGTCACAAGTGCCAATGGGGGCATCAGGGAGGAATATTGAGTAATACAATAAAGGTCAAAGGAGCATCATGAGCTCTGGAAGAAGGGACAGGGGCTCTTTATTTCATGTCGTTTCATAACAGTTTCTTGGGCAGTTAAGACTTAATTTCTAAGGCAGGTGCAGGCTGTGGGATTAATCCCCTGGAATCCAACTACATGATCAGTAGCACCATGAAATAGAGGCTTAGATTCCATCCCTGGTTTGCCATTAGCAACCAATCGTATAACTTCAGGCAAATTCTGTAACCTTTCACCCTAATTCATGGAGTTTTTCAAAGATAAAACCAAAGTGCTTTAAAAAGTTTAAAACATACAAATTTAAGATTTTAGCATAAGGACAAATGACATACTGCTGGAAACATAAGGAGCTTCTGAAAGCAGACGTTGAGAGCCATGGGAAATGGTGAGGGAATGGGAGGAAAAGTGGACAGCGAATGCCCTGCCGTCATCCTCACCCTCCACCCCCGCTCACTCAGAACCAATTCCAGGGGCTCATTCCTCTGCAGAATCTTCTACTGTGCCTGTGCTGAGTCGGGGTCCACCAGGCTGGTCAGGCGGGCTGCCTAGGTGTACATGGCTGAGTTATGAGAGAGTCCAGGAAGCTAAGCGGCTCTGCACAAAGGTTACTGACACCTTTTTAAGAGAGACCTTTGGGCTTCTAGAGCTAGTCGTAAACCAGAAAACTGCCTAATCAGCCCTGATTGAGTCAAACCTTTAACATTGCTAGGAACCTGATGCAGTGTATAAACCTGGTGCATCAGGGTCTATTCAGAACAACAAGCTTTTCTTGTCATAGGCTACAAAAGCCAGGAGAGCCACTTGGGCACCACCAAGATAACCAGGAGTGGAAAATGTAGCTGTTGAGCCTGAAATAAGAAGCCACGTTTTGGGAACACTGTGATGTGGTTCATATGTGGTGATTGTGAGCCTGAAGGTTCTGGCCTGTATGGATGCTATTCAGTTGAGGGTATAACCAGTTCCTGTTTTTTTCCTGCCAGAGAAGCAGCCCTGGGAGAACTTTGGAAGAAGAGAAATTTTCCATCAGAGAAAAGAGAATGAGTAGTTTTAGGGGTCTGAAAACCAGTACTCCTAACAAATGTTTCATGAGCTGAAGACCTTGCATGCTGGGTTGTTACAAGGATAATCAGTATTTAGCAATCAGTATTTAATGAAGCCCAAGTAGACAAAATACATTCTCCTCTTCCCTTCCTCATTCCTGCCTCTCAGGGATCTCCAACCAACATGCAGACTTCAGATTCCTGAACCATGGCCCCCGCACAGTATCATGGACAGTAATTCAGATCCTCTAATTGGGGCTAAAACCAGGTCCAAGATACTCAAGGCAGGAAAAGCAGAATCTTTAACAAATTAGTCAACTCTATGAGCAAAAAATAAAAAGCTTCCAAAATGGCCCCTGTTTTGCTGCTGCTTCTGTCCTCTTCTTGCTGTATCAAAACAATGTATCGCCACTGCTGCTGCTACTGGGTGTGCAGAGGACACCCAAACAAGAATGGGTGCTCCTGGAAAGCAGAGTATGAATTGGGATCCAGAAAGCCTACTCACGTTCTCGTTGCCTTTCCAGGCCTCGAATCCCTACGGGACAGTGCCCATTCCACCCCAGTACGTTCTTCTTCGCACGGAGACACCTTTCTGCCTCATGTGAGAAGCAGCCGGGCAGACAGCAACGAGCGAGTGGCTGTGATTGCGGATGAGGCCTACAGCCCTGCAGACAGCGTGCTGCCCACCCCAGTGGCTGAGCACAGTCTGGAGCTGATGCTGCTTTCCCGGCAAATCAATGGAGCCACCTGCAGCATTGAAGAGGAGAAGGAGTCTGAGGCCAGCACCCCAACTGCTGCAGAGATGGAGGCCCTTGGAGGAGAGCTGAGGGCCCTGTGCCAGGGGCACAGCGGGACAGAGGAGGAACAGGTGAATAAGTTTGTTTTAAGTGTCCTCCGTTTGCTCCTTGTGACCATGGGACTCCTCTTTGTTTTGCTCCTCCTCCTGATCATCCTTACCGAGTCTGACCTTGACATTGCCTTTTTCCGCGATATCCGCCAGACCCCTGAGTTTGAACAATTCCACTATCAATACTTTTGTCCCCTCAGGCGATGGTTTGCCTGCAAAATCCGCTCAGTGGTGAGCCTGCTCATTGACACCTGAGAAGGCATGACTCCTCCCAATAACTAGCCAGGTGGACCAAGGAGCCCGGCTACCCATTCCCAGCAATGGGACCCATCGCGGAACCATCGGCACATATACCAAGTCCTCCTTTCATGACTCAAAGTCCACTGCAGCCTAGGAGGGTTATTTCCCAGGAGAAGAAAGGGATAGGTTCATGCCCTGTCTAAACAAACTGGGAAAACTCATTTTCTTCAGAGGTTCTTTCAAGAAAGGCTCAGTAACTCTTTCCCATCCTTCAATTTTGCAGGATAATTTTTGGTTTTGAATTTTGATTTTTCATAGATGTGTATTATTTTGAAAGTCTGAAATAAAAATAATTTATTTTACTATTACTGATTATTGCAGTAGTGTCACCTAGCAGATGGGATGCTAGTTGAAGACAAGCGAGCTGTTGTTGTCCTCTGTATTCTGCAGGTATTTTTCTAGTGGTGCCACTGGGTTCCGGGAGACATCACTGCAGCCTCAGCAGGGCAGGCCAGGGGTCTGGACAGTGGGGACTGTTTAGGTTTTCTTGTCAGACAAAACTTTTTAAAAAGTAAACCTCCATGTAGAATGATTAAATGGAAAGTTGCTTCTTATGATGGTCTGAGTTGGATTTTCTTTTCCTTTTGTTTTTTTCAAATCTGAGCAGAGTGGGCATCTGAAGGGACCACCGGTACAGCAGCAGCACAGCAGGGGTGGGGTAAGTCTGTTCCCTTAGACTAGAGCCTGATGGGCGTCACCATGAGTTCTGTATAATGAACTACCAGATCTCTGATTTTTTTCCTGAAGAACCTCAAGACTTTTCTAGTGCTCCAGGGGTGTTAATGAGTCCAGTGGTGCCAGAGAGTACTGTCAGAAATGTTGGACAAAATGCAGTTACATACACAAAAGCTGTTACCCAAGGGACTGCTGAGATGCAGAAAGCAGTGCTTATTTTGTACATAGTGTAACCCTCCCAAAAAGAGACTATTTCGATTTATATTTTAACAGCAAAATGTTATTTTCTTATCTATTCATATTTTGTTTTTACTTTATGGATTAAGAAAATAGAACCTGATGAACTGTTTAGATGCAAGAAAGAAACTTATCCAGAGAATGAAAAACATCAGAAAATAGAATCCCAAGATCAACAAACAGCCTTGGAAGGGACAAGGAAAAGAACCTTTTAAAATAAGATTACTAAGAGACGCCTACAAAGACAGAAGGTGAACTTGGCAGAGACCAACACTTAGATGTAGAAATGCTGCCCCCTAGGGTCATCCTCCACATCAGGACATAAATTCCAAAAAGGCACTTGTCATCCTTGCTGAGGGAAGCCCTGGTTGCTCACAGAAGCACAGGTCCACAGAGGGTGAGCATGAGCCCCTCGGCCCAAGCTCTGCAACTCTTAAAACCAATCACACACAAGATCCTGTTCTCATCTCAGGGAGAGATTTCTAAGTCATCTGGGGCCTGTGGACTTATTTAAGCATAGTCAGTGGTCATATTCCTGGGACCCACACAATAGTAGAGCAGCTGCCAACACTGGTATGATGTTGGCTAGTCCCAAATGCAGAACGAAAAGAGCCATTTATAGATTTGATCTCTCCTGTTTTGTCTCCTGAAATGGTAGAACCAATTCCATGTTCAGAATATAACAGCCATGGAAAAATCAAGGTTTTGAGGGGTGAGAGGGAAGAGTGGATTTGCCTAATTTTAAAGAATGATACCCTTTTCATCTAGACCACAGGTCAGGAAACTTCTTCTGAAAAGTACCAGATAGTAAAAAAATTTTTTTTTGTTCTGTCACAATTACTCAACTACCATCATAGCACAAAAATAGCCATGGATTACGTGTGCGTGAGGGAGCTGTGTTCCAATACTACTATAAAAACAGTATGCTGAATTTGGCCCACGGGCCATAATACACTAACCCTGATCTAGACAATAAAACTGACCACTATGGAGCAGAAGAGGGTCAGCTCTGCTCCAATTCCTGGCATGTGTTAAAGACCTAGGGCCTTTTCCTAGTGGAAACACTAGGGTTGCTTGTTTACAGGGTGCTTGACCAACCAACCAGCAGAGATGTCTGAAACCAAGATGAGCAAGATCAAGTACTGGAATGCTAAAACATGGAAAATCTAAAAATGGAAGTGGGCCTATCTGATCATTTCCATACCAGCAACAATTTGGGCAGAATCGCAAACATACTTGCCAAGTGACAAGACAAACTGAGGGAGATCCTAGTAAAGATTAGGGATCACTTAAACCAACTAGTCACTGCCACTTGTCATCTACATAGCAAAGGCTTTATTTAGCACAAGACTGAAGTGAAACACAGACCCAGACATGAAAAGGCTGTCAGGAGACAGGGAGCTGGTTTTAACTTGGATATCTACTGTCTTATGCAACATAGATTACCTTCTAGTATAGTGCTCCTACCTCAGTCTGTAGAACATGGTGTCTCTATGCAGTGAGAGCCTTGCCTCTGACCTTCCACATCCACACTAGAGAGATGCAGTATCCCATTGCCTGGTGTGTTAATTGTGTCTACAGTTCTAACAGTGCAGTAGTCCATACCATTTCTAGCAGCTGAACAGAAACTTTTGGGATTTTTTCCCCCCAGGGCTTTTCCCAGAAAATACGGATAGAAAAGTTTCCTTCAATTTGCTTTTCAAATTGTGCTTGAATAACAGACCTCCTTTGTTGGTAACTAGTCTTTTTTGATATCTCCCCACCATTAAAAATTGTTCAAGTTTTTAATCTGGGTTTTTCATGTTCTACTATGTCTCTCATTTTATCTCACTATAGAAAAAGCAATGGTTTCCATAGCATCATCTTTCAGAGGAAATAACTCTTTCTGAAGAATAGTGAACTGCATCTTTAAGCAGTAGAGGGTAAACTACCTGCAAATGTGAATTTCTTAGTTTCATTTAAAAATAAATAGTTGTTAACCTTTCGTGTGCCAAAAACTCTTGAGTTACATTTTCCTTTAAAGCAATGTACTTTTTTCTACATATGCAGTATGTAGTTAGCATAAAATCATTGGTGCCATGAAAATTATTTTTAAACTTAAATAAATATTTAAATACCATGAAAGAGTGGGCTCTTTGTTTTTTAACTGATAGCCTGTCTCACAGTATCAGAAGTTACTAACACATAGATAAAAGGATACCAGTAAGATTTACATAGCTGACAACTATTCACAGCTGGGATCATATAAAATAACATTATATGTGCATCAATTCTCACTGTCCCCTGCCCCAGAATAAATATGATTAGAAACTGAGAAACTTTAAATGTGGAATAATTTGAGGTGAACTGGACCTTGTTTTTCTGATAAGGAAAACCATGAAGGTTAAATGGTTTTTCTCAAGATTACACAGTACAGCTGTTTGCTGGCTGAAGAATTTAAATCTTTGCATCCACAGCCTGAAGCTTGTTGCTCTCCTAAAGAATTTCCTTCACCAAATCTTCTGTGAAAAGGAAACTCAAAGACCAGAATACTAAAATAGGACTGAAGCAACCCAAATTCTGTTCATTTCAGATAGATCATTTGTGGTCATTCCTAATCTGACCAAGCCTCTGTCTACCCAAAATGAGAACTCCTCTTTAACATCAAAAAGGCGGGTCACCTCAAAGAAAACCGCTCCACTGGAACTCAGAGCTTATGTGTTTAGGAGATATCCAAAAGGTCAAACTGACAGCAAAAGTTTATCCCAAAGGAAAGGAGCAATCACAATACACACATCATTACAGAAGCCACACAGCTGTAAACCAGACTCCAGAAATGCCTTTCATCACAGATTACAGTTTAAGAATGTCCGAAGGGAGGCAGTTTTCCTTTATGTGCTGTCTAGATTTACACAATTACTCTGTTATAAAGCTTACCACCAAGAAACAAGTCCCTACTCATTCTCTTTCCTTCCTGCATTGCCTCAAGAAGGTGTAACTCTGTTAAGTAAAACTGGATGTAAATAGCAGTTTATGATGCTGCAAAGACAAAAGAAACCACATCAAGGATTTTCTAGTGTTTCTTACAGAGGCCCCCCCAATTACTACCAAGTACTCAAGCTTAAATGATGGTACTAATTTGTTAGAGAGTAGTTTTCAGCATCTTAAAAAGAACAATTCCCACAGAACTAACCACTCTGGAAACTGTGAAATTAACTGGTACAGGAAAAGGGAAAGGAAGCTTAAAGCCTTTCTTTACTGTTTTCCTAAATAGTTCAGATAGAACTCAACCTCACTTAGCTTTACTTTCCATTTCATAAATCAATGTTTCCATCACACTTACCAATGTTTGTATCATAACACCTAGAGAACTCCCATTCTCCATAAACACCCACAACCTATTAATAAACTAAGTCTCAGAACGCTTAAACTTTAATTACAGAGAAGAAAATTACTTAGAAAAAAATTGTTCAAGGAAAATACTCACTTTATTTCTTTGCTATACAATTATGAGAAGATAACATTTCCTAATTCTTGTAATTCAAACATATTGCCTAAGCTTTTACTTACAAGTCTTTCAGTAGTACTGTGGCAATGAAAAACAATGGAAAAAGTTGGATAGATGTTACACAGTAATATTAGTCACTGATTTAACAACTCCTTTGCCCAACAATAGACCCATTGAAATTACCATTAACTTCTGAGAAAACAATTTCATAAAAAAAATCAAAAGCAGTATGACATATGCCCAAAATATGAAGAGAAATTATAGTTATTCATTTAACAGATTATTAAATCTGAAGAGCTTAAAGACAGGGACAGACAAGGGCATATGGGATATACTAAGGCAGTAGCTTTCACTTCTAATAAAATAATTTTACATCAGTATATACATAAACATACACCTATATATATGCATATGAAACTAAGTTTTACAAAACAATACTTATTCTAATTATATTTTCTGTTCTTTAGTAATTCTTTCATTTTTTTAAACACTAATTCTGACCTCTGACCATTAAACAGATTTCATATGAAGAGCTATAACTCCTAGTCTAGAAAATACTTATCTGAGTACAGTCTTACACTGGAATATAGGGATTATGACAGATCCCTATATTCCTCAGAGTCCTCTCCAAGGCTGTCCTCTTTGGCTGTGTCTCAGAAGCCATTCAGAGGAAAGGGAAAGGAAAGGCTCCACACACCCAGACCCAGGTCTTGCCCCTAGTGAACAAAAGCTCAGCAATTTTCCTGGCATTTCATATAAAACTTAATGGAGAGGCAGGGTGCAAAAAAAAGGGGGGGTTCTTGTTTTAAAACACTAAGTTTCAAAAGCATTGCGTTAAATGAACTTTCAGGACCACTTCCAGCATATAAGCCTAAAAATAAATAATCACTACAGACTTAAAAAAAGAAATCACAAATCTATATATCACTATAGACTCGAAACTATTATTAGATAACAAAAAGTTAACACTGGTCATTCAAAGCTTTATAATTTATCTTAGACTTTCTCAATGTACTGCCCAATTAAAAGTGCTAAAAGCATCTCAGCCTCTACTCAAATTCCTTCCCTATGCTACAGAAATATCTTCTGAGGCTTCTCCATTACTAAATTTTGTACATTCTGCTCATAGTTCTTATTAATAAAGTGATTTTATATTTTCTAAGTATATCACCAAGTAAACACACTAAGCCACTAAGCCACGTGTATCATTAGGTTTCTTAGACAGTGATGAATTTGAACAAATAGGCATACCTACCTAGAAACTAAGTAGCTTTCTTAATTCATAAATACATGTAACTTCCCACTGGAATTACCTCCAGCCAGAATATACCGAGTTGGGTGCATGACATTGATGGAACACACAGAGGCAAGACATTCTCCAAGAAAAGAATGCACCTTCTTTCCTGTCTCATGGAAGATTTCTACTTGTCGTGGATGGGCCATGCTGCCAACTATGATACAATCTTCTTGTTTAGGGTCCCACACGGCTTGGAACCGGGTCAGCCATCGTCCAGTGATAGTGTT